>JAVSCE010013419.1:0-105038 GCA_032199065.1 Smutsia gigantea
TGTGGAGAAAGGGGAACCCTCCTACACTGCTGCTGGGAATGTAAACTAGTTCAACCATTGTGGGAAAGCAGTATGGAGGTTCCTCAAAAAACTCAAAATAGAAATACCATTTGACCCAGGAATTCCACTCCTAGGAATTTACCCTAAGAATGCAGCAGCCCAATTTGGAAAGGACAGATGCACCCCTATGTTTATCGCAGCACTATTTACAATAGCCAAGAAATGGAAGCAACCTAAGTGTCCATCAGTAGATGAATGATAAAGAAGATGTGGTACATATACACAATGGAATATTATTCAGCCAGAAGAAGAAAACAAATCCTACCATTTGCAACAACATGGATGGAGCTAGAGGGTATTATGCTCAGTGAAATAAGCCAAGCCGAAAAGACAAGTATCAAATGATTTCACTCATATGTGGAGTATAAGAACAAAGAAAAAATACTGAAGGAACAAAACAGCAGCAGACTCACAGAACCCAAGAACGGACTAATAGTTACCAAAGGGAAAGGGACTGGGGAAAATGGGTTGGAAGGGAGGGATAAGAGGGAAAAAGGGGCATTACGATTAGCAGATGTAATGTTGGGGGGGCACGGGGAGGGCAGCACAACTCAGAGAAGACAAGTAGTGATTCTATAGCATTTCACTACGCTGATGGACAGTGACTGTAATGGGGTTGGTGGGGGGGACCTGATGAAGGGGTAGTTTAATAATCGTAATATTGCACATGTAATTGTAAATTAATGATAATAAAATAAATTATATTAAAAAAAAATTAAAAAAAAATAAATAAAATATTAAGTGAACAGAAAAAAAAAATAATAAAAAAATAAAGCTCCCCATGTGAGTCTAAAACATGACGATGACAATTGAGAACTTCTCTTCCCAAGGGCCCTGTCACTTCTCAGCAGCAACTTTTCTGCTTCCTCAATTCTCATTCTCCAAGCCAATTCCCATTCTTCCAACTAGTAGTTCAGATTTATTAGGTTGGGGGAGCAGGGACAGAGAGGAAGGGGCCATGAGTTTTGTTTTATTTTAACCCCTGGGTGATTCCAATGTACAGCCAGGGTTGGGACCCACGGCCCCTAGCTCTTCCCCAACCGCTTCTAGGCTATTCCCTCAGCCTCTTCTGAGGCTAAAAGAACAGGAAAAGGAAGAAACTCAGGGTGAACCACTAAAGAGCCTAAGGATCAAGCCAGCACAGAGCTCTACTCCCATCACTGCCAGTCAAGTTTGTTCTAAAGTTCACAGTGAGCCTGCACCAGAGAGAACCAAAGGCTCTGACTCCAGCCTGTTCACTGCTGGGAACGTGGGACGTGAAATGTAAGCTTCCTCACCTCCAACCTAAAATGGCTGGGAAAACCCCTCTAAGCAAGGTAACTAGCTGCCAGGAATAAAGTTCAAAGGGCAAAGACCAGTTGGGGGCCCCGAATCTGGCTGTTCCACCTCATTAGCCACAAACACATGAAGTGAGTCATTCTGGTGCCAGACGCTGCACGAGGACACGTGGCCAAGATCTCAAGTACACACACACACAGAGATCCGAGGTCCTCTGCAGCCCGCAAGCAGCTCTAGCAGACTCTGGGTGAGCTGCACACCCTCCCCGCTGCCCAGCTCCCACAGAGGCCCTCAGCCCCCTCCGCCACCCTGAGTGCCAGAAGTGCACGACGTCCTTCCTAGCCAAGCTTGATTCATCCAGCTGACATTTACCGAAGCACCTACTACATTCGAGTCATTAGGGTCAAGAATCAGGGACACAAGGACACTGCTTGATCCCTAAAGGGTGGTGCTCTGTTCCCAGGGGCCCCAAATAGGCACTACTGGCTGACTGGTACAGTGGCCAGACCGAAGGCACAGGAGGTCAAACGTGTCGTTAGTGAAAGGCAAAACACTAGATCGCAGAGTGGCCAAGCGTAGGCGAGGCAGGAGGAGAGATGCCCAACATGCCTAATGGCAGGTGAAAGCACACTGGCTCCAGAGAAAGGGCAGTCAGGCAGAGCTAGACTTCTGAACACCTAGCCCTGACTCCACCAAGAGAAAAGTTCCACCTCTCCTCTCTGATCTCTGAGCTACTAAAATATTAAAACTACTTTTAATCACTCATCTGTGGAGTATAAGAACAAAGCAAAAACTGAAGGAACAAAACAGCAGCAGACTCACAGAACCCAAGAATGGACTAACAGTTACCAAAGGGAAAGGGACTGGGGAAGATGGGTGGGAAGGGAGGGATAAGAGGGAAAAAGGGGCATTACGATTAGCAGATGTAATGTTGGGGGGACACGGGGAGGGCTGTACAACTCAGAGAAGACAAGTAGTGATTCTATAGCATCTCACTACACTAATGGACAGTGACTGTAATGGGGTATGTGGGGAGGACTTGATAATGGGGGGAATCTAGTAACCACAATGTTGTTCATGTAAGTGTATATTAATGATACCAAAATTTTTTTTAATTTTTAAATTTTAAAAAACTACTTTTAAGTCATCCCAAAACAGAATGTAGAAAGCAAAAGCTTTAGAAATTAATTAGACTCAATGACTGAATATAATTTTCAGCAGTACCTACAATCTGCTACTGACACTTATGTGTTAGGACACTTACATCATCTAATTTAATCTGACAGAGTAGGTTTATCATCTTTATCTTACAATTGAGAAAACTGAGTCCACTCTGCCAGTGGCCAGCTCCAAACCTTATATGCATCCCACCACACCATGTGCCTCCCTATCTGTATGCAGGAATGTGGGGCTGGGAGTGGGATTATCTCCTCCTGGGCTAATGGGGCTTCAGGCTGTAGAGAACTGGAGCAATCCTCAAAGAACTCTGAGAAGCCAGAATTATCAGCTTCAGGAGGGCCCATCCGCGTACCTCATAGTATCCTGGACAGGACAGCAAGGCTCCTTCAGAACCCAGAATCCATTCATTCATCCCCATCCATCCATCAAGCATATATTGAGCACCTGCTGTGTCCCAGGCCCTGTGATTAAGACCCAGTCTCCAGCCTTCACAGAAAAGCGAACATGGAATGAAGTCACTGAGAGAACCCACCCCGTCTGGGGCCTCAAAGGGGGTACAAAGGGGCACCAGAACCAGTCACCGGGGCTGAGTGCGTGGAGGCTAGTGCTGGGGTTGGGGGAGGGGAGGAGTGCCCGGCAAGAGGGTGCCATGTGATCACCCTGACAGTGAAATCAGCAGTGAGGGAAGTCACCCATGTGTACAAAACACTTGCCTAAGCAATAATCGGTAAATGATTTCAAGGTCTACCAGCATACTAGTCTACCTAGGGCTGTAGTTGATTAGCAGTTCTAAAGGAAGACTATGCCTGTAAAGAGACAGCAAGCCACTCTGAAAGGAGCAGAAACTCTATTTGCTCTCTTGAAATTCTATTTGAATAAAAAAAGATGAAAGTCTGGCAAAAATATAGATCACACCTCTGTGAGGTAGAGATCCCATTCTACAGTTGAAGAAACTGAGGCTACTAAATTCAACCTGACTGATTCCATGCTTTTAACCACCATCCATTGCTGCCTCCCAAAGGGATGAGGACAGTCTATCTCCTCTTCCTCCTCTTCCTTGTCTGATGTCCACTCCACTGAAGGGACTGATAGTTTTCCTTGACCTCCTAGTTGCCAGTTCCATTCCTTATCTTACTTAACAGTTCCTCCAGAAAGGCTGCCTTCGAGCATAAGCCCACCACCCTTGGGCCTCCTCAGCTCCCACGTTTCCACACTAGCCACACGGCGTTAGAGTGCCGCACTCACCCGTCTCTCCCATCAACTGTGAGCTAGAGGACCAACGAGTAACAGTCATCCTTGGGTCTTGCTCAGAACTAGGCACAGAGTAGATATTCAAATTACACTGGCTGAATCAAAAGTCTCTCTGAAATCTGACTCCACCCTCACTGCCCTGAAATCTCCCTCTTCAAAGTTACCAGTGACCTCTAGGCTGAAAAGTCCAAGCAATGCCACTCCTTGTCTAGCTTGACCTCTTAGCAGATTGGACACTGTTGGCCACTGGCTCCTCAAATTGCTCTCCTCCACTCACCATCTCTCATTTCCCTCCCATCTCTCTACTACTTCTCCAAATTTTTGCAGATTATTTATCCATCAGTGTTGGTATTCCTTAGAATGCTTCCCTAAGCCCTTTTCTACGCCCCTTCTACATCCTGTCCCAAGATCATCTCATCTGCTACTGTGATTTCAATGACCACCTATAAACTGATGTTTCCCAAAAATGTATCACCAGCCCCAACTGTCATGATTTCAGATACATATGAATATCCAACTACCCACTTGACATCACCAGGCACAAAATTCAGCCTATCCAAAACATCTATTTCTCTCGAACTTACTGCTACAACAGCATTTCCCCTGTAAGTAACTGGCCTCACCACCCAGATGCTCAAGCCAGGAACCTTGGGCGTCTTATCGTCGACCTCTATCCATCAGTGTCCAAGCCTTAACCAGTCTCACCCCCAAAATATGACTCTAGTCCTAGCCATCATCCTCTCACCAAGACCATGGCAACAGCTCCTTAACTATCTCCCTGCTTTCAGTCCTGCAAATTGAAGCTAGAGTAATCTAAAAATCACAGATTTTAAAATCTAAATCATAAATGTCACTCTCCTGCTTTAAAAGCGTCACAAGGTTTTTCATTGCCTTAGGAGAAGGCCCACCAAACTCCTTAATATGGTTCATGTTATAGATTGTGTTTTTCAGGGATGTCTCAATATCTCCCATCACACATGCTTTTCAGACAATGTGTTTGATATTCCACCCATAAAGAGGTAGAGTTTATGCCTCTTCTCTTGAAAATGGGTGGTCTTCTGTGAAGGTTTCCACCTGTACAGTACAGCAGGAGCGACACCCTGTGACTTCACAGGCTAGGGCATAAAAGGCGATACAGCTTCCACTCTGGTCGCTGCGATACTCATTCTTAAAGCCTTCAGCTGCCAAGCCAACAGTCTGAGAGCTCTGAGGCTGCCGTTATGGGAGGAAGCTCAGTGTAGTCCATACGGGAGAGACCACACGGAAAGGACCCGACATAACTTGAGAAGATGTGCAGCTAGTCCCCATCTTCCTCAGTGCCCTGTGCCAGCTCCTGTCACCACCTGAGCACAACCACATGAGACTGAGCCAGACCTGCCCCACCTAGCCCTTCACAAATTACTGAGCCACAGAAATCGTGAAAGAATAAAATGACTATTGTTTTAAGCCACTAAGTTTTAAGTGACCAATTAAACAGAAATAATAATTGGAATAGTTTATAAAGCCTATCCTATGACCTCCATCTACCTCTGCGGGCCAACTCTCAACATTTCCCACCTTAAACTCAACACCAGCCCACCTTGAACTCCTTTCAGTGTCTTAAAGATGTCCTTTCTTGTCTCCAACTTTTTGTACATCCTGTTCTTGCTGCCGGAGATGCTCCTCTTCCCTCTCTATCCTACTGGTTAGTTCTTCTTCATCATTCAGGTGTCAGCTTTAACTTCCTCATAGAGTTTCTCAGCTCCTAGGCTGCTGCAGTCTTCTCCTGTGGCTCCCTGTGCCTCACAACACAACATTCCCCAGAATCCACTGTAATACTGTGTTGGGTTGCCCGTCCTGCCATCCCCACCATCCCTACGGCACGTGCACACACAGACTGAGGGCTCCGTAAAGACAATGCTCAGTGCTGGAAAAATGGCTCAAGCTCCTTCCTTTGTTTCTTTGCTGCAGATAAGTTGGACCATAGGGCAGGCTCAGCCCCTATGGCACAGAATTACAGGCTGGTGGACCTTTCCCTTGTCATCTCCCCCTCTTACCTCTTACATCAGACATCCCTAGGACGTTTGCCTCATGCTCTTGTCCCTTGCCTCCCTTTGTCCCCCTGCATCTCAGTCCCTGCCACACCTGTCCCCATACTTGCCTCACACTGCCTTTCCCTATACCCAGAATGCTCTTACCCCTTCTTCAGTCAACAGATATTTACGGAGTACCTAGCAGACACCTGGCACTGCTCTCAGTGCCAGAGATTCAGCAGTGAACAAAACAAAGTCCTTACTCTCATGATGTTTATATTCTAGAAGGAAAGACAGACAATAAACGAGTAAATAATGTCAGGTGGTGATAAGTGCTATACAGAAAAACAAAACAGGATGGGAGACAGAGTGACCATTTCAGATAGGCTAGGTCTCTAGTAAGGTAACATCTATGCAAAGACATGAATGGAGTAAGGGAATGAGCTCTCAGGGCATCTGGGGACAGAGAGGTCCCAGCAGAACAATAAGTACGAAACCCCTGAAACAGGAATATGCCAAGCAAACTGAGGGAAAAGCAGAAGGCCAGTGTCTCTGGAGCAGAGTGAAGGTGAGAGAGGTCTGAGATGAGTCAGACAAGTCAGATGGAGTAGGCCATGGTAAGTGGATGCTTCACCTGCCCCCGGGCTCCTTTTCATCCTTCAGTGTTGAATGCAGACATCTCCTGAATAAGCCGCACTCCACCCCCACCTGCCTCTTACCATATACAGTGTGTTTAATTAACAATTTTCACCTGTCTCCTTGACCCCACCCTGAGTTCCCTGCCGTAGGACTCTACCTTCCAGCTCCATGTTCTACAGAATGTACCACATTCAGTACATTTTTCTCATGTAGTCAAAACTCTCTTCCTTTGTTGGGATTTCATGCCCTGCAAGCAATTCCCTGATTATTAAATTGGCTTCCCACTGCCTATGGTACTAGGGGTGCCTTGATAGTGAACACATGCTTCTGGTCATTAGAAACCACACATGTAGGCTCACCATTGTACATTAATAGCGTGGCATCGGCATTGACACATCAGCCTCATTTTCAGGTGAGACTCAGTGGGAAAATGACAAACTCTGGGTCACAATGACCCAAGGAAGGCACGGTGCATGCAAGGGCCGCATGAGCAGCCCAGCAGAAGCTCCAGGGGCCCTCTCCACCTCAGCCCACCCTATTTCAGGTGGCAGCCCTGTGGCCCCTGACCTGTCCAAACTTGAGTCGGCATCACCTCTGAACACTCCCACCCCCCACATCCAGAAGTCCTGGACATTCCACCTAATAGCTACTTCTTTACCCACCCCCTCACCTCCCATCCCAAGGCCCCACCTATAGGGCAAGACTTCCCTGCCCTTCATGTGGACTCAGGTTTCAGCTCCCTAAACCGGTCTCCCTACCTTCTGTCTCTCTCTTTGCAACAACACTCTCCACATGGCCACCAGAATTCTTCCAAGCAAAGCCTGATTTCACTTCCCCACTTAAAAGCAATAGCTTCCCCCTACTTTCAAGATAAAGTCTGACCTTTTTAGGCTAGAGGTAAAAACCCTCCTGTAGCTGGCCCCGGGCTACATTTCTATTCTCTACCAGCTCTCCTCCTCTCCCACCCTACATTCCAGCCACACCACCGACCCAGAATTCTCTGACCACCCCGTGCCTTTCTGCACCTCCACACCTTTCCACATAAGACTCCCTCTGTCAGAAGTGTCATAGGAGACAGCTAAGTATCTTTTCAAAATTCAGTTCAGACATTATGGCCTCTTTGATGCCTTCCTAAGCTGTCCTCCCCACACGGAGGACATTGTCCCACATGCCCCGAGGTGCCTCTGCCATCGCACTTATCAGGCTGTGTGACAATTGTTTGTGCACGGTTGTCTCCCGCCTGGACTCCACTTTCTCATGGCAAGGGCACATTTTCTTCTTCTTTGTTTTCAGGCACTAAGTAGAATATCTAGCACATACCGTGCCCCAAATGCTTCCTGAATGAATGAAAGTTCTATATTAAAGCCCTCTCTTGCTAAATCTGAAAACTTCAGCCCAAATCCTCCTTTGTGCATGGATTATGGCCCGTATTTGAGACAACTCTGCAGTGAAAAGCACACCAGCCTTGCATTTGCGTCTGGGCTCCGTATCTATATGACCTTAAGGAAGGAAGATGCAGTGACTCTTTACTTCTGGGTTTCTGGGGGGAGGAAGTACAATTCGGTGAAAACCATAGATCATGACTCAAGGGTAACATTATTGATGATTACTATGTTTTAAGGTTCTCTCTTGACTACTTATAGGCCTTTTCCTCCCTCTCCTTCCTGGCTTTCTCCTGAATGGTTATGGTTAGATAAATGAGGTCTCACTGCATAGATGGTATCCAGACAGAATGTCCTCCTAGGTCTCAGCATCTGACATGTTCTAGGTGCTTATTAAGCAATGGCTGAAGAAAGAAACACATGAATCATATGTCTCTAAATTCTTACAATCTTGGTTGCCCTTCTTTTTTCCATATCTCTGTGTCCCTCTAGAATTATTACAGAACAAAGTCCTACAAGCAACTAAGAAAGAGTAATTTAAAACATTATCATCAATACGTTACCGTTGAGCCATGACTTACGGTTTTCACCGAATCTCACTTCATCGTCACAGTAGCCTGGAAGCAGTCACGGCACCTATCTACCTACCTACCTTCCTACCTTCCTTCCTTCCTTCCTTCCTTCCTTCCTTCCTTCCTTCCTTCCTTCCTTCCTCCCTCCCTCCCTTCCATCACACAGCTATCAAGTTCAGCCTCATATGCAAGCCTCAAATGGTGTGCTTTTCACTCCTACCCAGAGTTGTCTCAAATATATGCCATAAATGTCATGCACAAAACTCCATGTCTTTTATTAACTGGGTAGCTTTGTAGATTAATCATAACTGTGTCTACTCTGTGTGTATTCTTACAAGGATTTACATGTGCATGTATGTGTACTTGGGTGTAGAAGAGTTTGAGTATGTCTCTATTCTCAAATTAGAAGGAGCAAATTAAAAACAGGTGACAGTTGGAAGAAGGCACAATGCCAGAATCGAGGAACAACAGCTGTTAGAGATGACACAGATCAGAATCACAGAAGAATAAAACCTGATGAGCTGAAGTCAGGCCAGCGCTCTGAGGCCACTGAGGAAACAAATATTCATCCCCACCCCACTGACCTGGGAAGGCCGCATAGTTGGCCAACAACAAATGGAGAACTGCGGAGGGAAGAGCTGAGCTCCCAGCTTCAGATGATGGGGGAATCTAGCTCTTCCAGAGTGTATCTGTTTTCTGTTTCTCTTGTTAGGGGAGGGAGCACAGACCAGTTGGAACTAGGAAGGCAGGACTTGGGGTGCCTTGGTTCTCACATTAAGAACCCTAAACTTGACTAAGGAGCCAAGACCTCAAACTATATCCTGGTTCCTGGAGGAAGTATGCTTTGGTGTTGCTTTCCATGGGTGGCAAGAATTGAGATGTGCAATGTGACCCTGAGTCACAAAAGAAATGTCAAGTTATAAGAACAAGCAAATATATCATTACTATTAAAGAGATCTCAACAAAGAGGGTTTAAGTAATAGAATTCTGGTGCTTCAAGGGAAACAGCCATCTTGGCAATTTTACTTAGATGGAATAATCCTTACTCTACACAAAATACATAACTGTATTCCCACAACTGATAGATCATAAATTAATTTCACCAGTAGGTCAGCCTACCAGATCACCTGTAAATGATACAAGCAAAATTCAGATCAAATTTAAGACCTCAGGGGAAAACCCCCTTCTTGTGACACAAGGCAGTGCCTTCCCCCATCCCTGACTTGCCATGCACAACATCCCCATACAGAGATGAGTCCAAGCCACGCACAGACACACAAAGCACAGGAGGACCCCACGGAAGGCAGTCAGTTCTCTGCACGGCAGTAAGAACAGGCAGGTGGGAGAGGCAGCTGAGGAATAAAATGGAGCAGGAGAGGAACTGAAAGGAAAGGGGACATGAGGCTGAGAGGAGAGGGCTGCTCCAGCGAGCAAATGCACCTGGTACCGAGTGCCTGTGTCCCATCATTGCTGCTGCTGCCCCTTAAACTGACAGTCTGAGCTTCTCCACAGCTGGAGGTGGGAGGGGACTCCCAGGGTCTCCCATTTTTCCAAAACAGAGGCACCTGAGGGAGACGGCTGTAGAGGATCAGCCTCTCGGTACCTCCAATGTGGTTTTGCTGAATGTCTCATAAATATTATTTAAATCTGTACAGAGGAAAAGTTAAGGTAGGTTGAAATGACAGTTTTAAGAATCTAGTCCACAAAAAAACTCATGCAAATGCAATAGAATATTCACTAGAGCTTTAACTGTAAGACTAAAAAACTGGAACCAACTTAAATGTCCATTAACAGAGGACTGATTCATTAAATAAAAAAACACATCTTTAAAATTAACATGGAATTACAGGAAGCCGTTTTTAAAAAGTAGATCCACATGTAGAAGAGAAATTTTGTGATTGATAAAATTCTGGAAAAAAGCAAACTGTAGAATTGTATGTGTACTATGATCCCCTTTTAGTAAAACAGAAAACTAGAACTCTTGAAGGAACAAGAAAAAGCCAGGAAGACCATGCAAACCACTAATGGTGCTTTCCCACAGGCAACTGGGGGAAGGTAAATGTTTTTTTAACACTTTGGTACTGTTCGAATTTTCACACAAAGTATCCATTAATTTAACAACGACTACACAAGTGTTTGTCAGAATCATTCACTTCCATCTCCTCCTTACTGGCAGACTGGACTCACAGCCCGGCCTCTGCCCTGGTGCTCCACCCCCTCCTCCTGCCGGAGCCCCACTTACAGATGCAGGCGGCAGCCAGCAGCCGGCCAGCAGCATACGGGGCAAAGCAGCTGGGGAAGAAGGGCTGCACCATGTAGTTTGCAAAGGTGATGGCAATGATGGCCTGGCTTGTGGGCTCGATGATGAGGAGGGAGGTCCAGAGTCGGATGAAGGCAAGGAATCCCCCGAAGGCCTCCAGGATGTAGGCGTAGCTGGCCCCAGATTTCTTAATGGTGGTGCCCAGTTCCGCATAACAAAGGGCCCCAAAGACCGAAAAGAGGCCCCCGACAGCCCAGATGACCAGGGAGAGGCCAAAGGAGGCACTGTACATGAGTACGCCCTTGGGGGAGACAAAGATGCCTGAGCCAATCATATTCCCCACGATCAGGCACACGCCATTAAGCAGCGAGATCTCCTTCTTCAGCTTTACCTGCTCCGACCCCGGGCTGGCCTCACTGGCCAAAGGGGTGGCATCCCTCTCATGCTGGGGGGCCACTTCATACTTAATGCCGTCGGCCATGTTGGAGGAGAAGAGAGCCTTCACCAGCTTCCAGGCATTGCCCTCTAAGGAAGAAAGATGAAGATCTATATCAGGTGGTGGGCAATAACACAGAACTCTCCCCATAGGGGCCAGAATGGGCAACGTGCCCCTGCCCTCCACTGCGGAGACGTCTCCTCTGCCTCCCACCTCCCATTAACCTCTTCTGCTCCAGCTGGCTCGTCAAATTTTAAGGTCAGACACTCATTCCCCAGAGAGCAAGCATCTGTTTCTCATCATTAGGCTAGTGGTGCCCACCAGATTTACAAAACAGAAAACTAAATGCTGGTTCTATCTGAGCCTGCCGCGATACGAGACAGGAATAAGGACAATTTGGCAGTTTCCAGATGTAACCATCAGGATCTCTGCCTATGTTTTTCATCCTTACCCAAAAACAGTGTTTTCTCTCCAAATTCAGTCTCACCTATCACCTGTGCTGAGATGCCACACTAGGAACCAACCTCGCAAGCAGCTGATCTGTAGGTTATCCCTCCAGTACTGCTCTTTCCCCAAGACTTGCGCTCTGGCAAAACTAAAGGCTCCGGGACCTCTGGCCAAAAACCCATCCGCATCCTCCTGCTCCGGCAGCACGCCTGAGTGAGGTCTTCAGCCCTGGGAAAGCCCAGGCAGCCCCACCCCACCCTGGAAGAAGACAGGCTCTTCTCTTTTCGTTGCTTTTTGTCCCCAGATACCTTGCCCAGACCCTAGTGTTTAGGACTCCTGCCATCAAATCCCTCCCATCAGCAGAGCTGTGTTACCCAAAAAAGTATGAATGAGAGAAGGGCGATCCAAAGGCAGAGCCCAACCCAGAGATGACTGGAGGCAGCTGATGGAGGGGCTGCTGAGGGCCCCCAAAGCCGGGGCAAGGAAACAGGGGAAGCGGCAGCAGGTGCTGGGCACGGCAGAGCAGGAGACAGCTGGGGAAAACAGGCGAGGCGGGCCAAACAAGGGGATAGAAACTGGAGTAAGGCTCTCGGGAGAGGAACTGACTGGCCACTGCCAAGCAGCAACTGGGGGTGGGCAAGTTGAGTGGGGCTTAGGGACAGGGTGGGAAGTACACTCACTCCCTGGCCCTAATAAGCAGGTCTCCGCAGCGGCAGCTAGTGGCGGTCCTCCAGGAACTGTGGTCTGACCGCTCCTCCTTTCCAGCCAGCAGTAAAAGCGAAGGCCAGGCAATGCTTATGGATTTAAGTCAAATCAAGAAGTCAAGAAGGGCGGAGGGGGTAAGAGAGGGGGAGGGGGAAGTTAAGCAACTGTCTGGGTCCAAAGTTCACTGGCCCTTCACATCTGCAAAAGGGGTGGCTAGGAGCTCTGGGCTCAGCACTTTTTGCGATAAGAAGGCCTCTCTCAGGAATCTCCTTTGTCAGCTTCGCTCCAGGATTGGGAGCGAAGAAAGGACAGTCAGCTGGGTGCAGTTTCTGTAGCCTTGGGGAAGCTGTCTCCAAGTAAATTAGCTGAGGACAGGGCGGTAGCTGAGAAAGAATGCACAGCTCCTGTCTCTGTGTTCCAGCCCCACCCTAGCCCCACTTCTCTCTCACCCCAAACCAGAAAGGCAGGAAGATTGCACTGTAAACACAAAGGCTTGTCCACTTGCTGAGATTAGAGGAAGCGCGAGTGCAGTCCCTACCCCTCGTGATTAGGTGTCCTAAGAGGAGAACACTGCACACTTCCCCACACACAGTGAGGGGCTGGCTGCCCATAAACGTGGGCCATTACCACAGGGCTGAGCTGCAAGCTGCTTCCAAGGAAACAAGGTCAAGAAATGAAATGCAGATCTCTCACTATATCCCAGCCAACTCACGTGCCCTTTCATCCTTAAGAAAACACACCAGGATCTCTGGGGTAAGCGTAAATTCCTAAACACCCTCCCCAGTACAAGTTTACTCCAATTTCCTACAAATATGGGGAAATAAGATATCTCTGAGCTATCCTGCAGACAAGCCCAGAACAGAGGAAGTTGAGCACTTTTTAGAAATCACATAATTATTCTATCTTTAATAGCCTACTTAAATCTGATATTCCAAGACTCTTACCAACAGAAATACACCTATCCATTCTGAAGGCCAACTGTCTTCCCCCTCTCACACCTCTTCTAACCCTCTCTGTGTTCTACAACCAGAGAATGAAGATCTAAAAATCCCCCTGGGGGTGGGGTGGGGAGAGGGGCTTTTCTCTACCCTACATCCTCCCTTTCTAGCCCCTTAAATTTTTTGTCTTAAACCAGGAGGAGGATCCTGGTGTTAGCCTTCCTAGAGCTCATGCCTCTCCCAAGCCACCCTCACAAACACCTGAAATCCACCCAGAGAAGACTCTTCTTTTCTCCCAGCTCCTCTTCTAAATGCTATTCTAACAATAGTTGCCATTTATTGAGCACCTACTCAGGCTGGATACACTGCTAAACATCTAAATGCCTTATCTCATTTAATTCCCCCTGCAGCCCCTTCAAGCAGGTATTAAAATGCGTGCCAGCCTCTGCGATGCCCAGGCTCTAAGCTTTCCTCTCAGTCAGAAAGCCCTGCAGATGGCTCTCTAATGATTACCTGAGGGAGGAGGTGATTACATTAAAAGGAAAGCCTCTGCCTTCCTTCAGCCTGAAGCCTAGGCTAAGGCTCCCACAGTCCGTCCATCTCCTCCACACTGCTCCTCCCCTTTCTCATCCCTTTGCATGGATGAGAGGCAGTTACAAGTCCTCTTGGCAGCGCTGCTCTTTCTAGGATGGCCACTTCTAAGGCAAACAAAAACACACAGAAATACATCATCATGCCTGCCCTTTTAAGACCAAACTAACTGGCCCCAATACTAAGGAATGTAAAGAAAAGGAATGAAGGAGGGACAAATGAAGAGGAAACTGTGAGGTAAAGTGGGGAGAGAGGTGTACAGGGTTTAGTTCCCGCCTGGTGGTATCTGAAAAGTGAAGTCCTCGTGGAAACAGGAGACAGAACCACTGGGGAAGAACCCACATTCCAGGAAACAGCACACCCTAGCGGTCTCATCAGGAAGTGCTACAGTTGGAACCTTCTTAGCCTGCTCTTCAGTCGGCCCACCAAAACTGGGCAGGGGAGACTGTTTTTCATACAAACCGTGCCCCCTCTTTACTTAACCATTGCCTTGCAGCAGCAGCCATGCACAAGAAGGCAATGTCTTTGGCAGCTCACATTCCTTCCTGAGACCCTGGATCTCGGTCGGGGTAATGCTTCCACCATTCAGGCAGCCTGACACCTGAAGAGCCGCTCCTGAAGGGCTCTCCCACCCTAGGCTTACATTTGAAACTTGCAGAGTCTGCAACCCCGGGAGGTAACAGCGTTCCGACACACAGCAGCCCTGCCCTTTTCCTGTCTGAGGTACATCATCGCTGAGGACCTAGTCGGGCTGCACGACCACACTCTCATCCTACAGCCTGTGGGAGGAGTTTCAGATTCTGAGGTTCAGGGAACGCCGGCAGCAGGGCCCGCAGCATGCAGTGCCCAGCACCGCAGCCAAGGGAAGCCCCTGTCCCTGACCCCACCCGTGAATGACAACACCAAAACATACTTCCGCCAAGAACCAGCACACAGTTCAGGGCCTTGGCTCCTCGGTCAAGTTCAGGGAGCTAAATGTGAGAACACACTTTCTCCCCGCGATGCCCCAAGTCCTGCCTTCCTAGCTCCAACTGGTCTGCCTCCCCTAACGACCCAAAGACAAAACAGATACACTCTGTAACAGCTATTTCCCCATCGCCCCAAGCTGGAAGCTCGGCCTCTCCCTCCCCATTTCTACATTTGTTTTCGTATATTCCACTGTGGCTACAACAGACCCTTTAAAAAAGAAAAAGAAAAGAAAAAAAAGTGAAACAAATTGTTTACTCCTGTGGCTAGGGCTTCTATTAACATAAGGCTGAAGTCTCTGGGCAGAGTGGGCTCTGGGGCCGGGAAACAACAGGCTCTGAAGTCTCCCTCAGCCAATTCTCAGGACTCACTCCATCCTCCTCCAGCACTTGCCCTCTCACCCACTGTCCCTCCTCTCCCACCTCTTACCTGTCCCGTGACCTTTGGGCAGGGGCAAGGAGGAGGGGCTACCAGCACGCTGGGGGGTGGGGAAGGGAAGGTGCTGGGACGGGAAATCCAGCCCTACGGCTGAAGCTGCAGCCGCTGTTGACTCTGAGGAGCAGAAAAGGCAGAGGGCGACGGGGACCGAAATGGAAAACAGGAAAACACATGTGCAATTCTGGCCGGCAGTGGGGAGGGGCCAGGGGATGGGCTGGAGCTGGGACTGCCTGGTCAGACCCAGAGGACCTCCACGCCGGCAACCTCTAGCTGCCTTCACTCTGAGTCTTAGCTCCTCCTCTTCCCTACCCAGCCCCTGATGTTCCCGGTCATCTGTCCCACGTTTACTGAGCCCTTAAGCTCTCCCGGTGACTTACGGTGCCTGCCTGATGCCCCTTACAACTCCCTTTTCCTCTTCAGTCCACTTCCTAATTTCCCACTCACACTGTCCTTGGTCCTAATGAGGGAATCAGATTCTCATGTAGAGCAATGAAGTCTTCAGTCGCATCTCTAGAATCTCAGTGCCATTTCAGCCCCTAGGTAAGGCAAAGCATGCCAAGCACCTGAACACGAAGAAAGCCCACTCACAGCTCAGGTGCCTTGTTCAGGTGTTGACAGGTAAGAGCCAGCGAAAGGGGCCAGAACAAGCCCTGGCACTCTAGACAGAGTAATGAGTTGTCACCCCTTCAAACAACGATTAAACATATCTGCTGAATGTTTACTTAGCAGAGACGGGGGATTACCAATTTTCTCAGAATAACAACTGTACACCTCATCCTTTCAGTTCAAAATTAGAGCTTATTACATGAATTTGTTACACGCGAATTTCTAAAACAATTTCTTGGTAGGCATATCAAGCCTTTTAAAATGTAGACTACTGTAGAAATCTTCCTCAAGGAGTGGCACTTCAGAGTGCCTGGTGCATCATCGGAATTCCAGCTGTGCCTGCTGCCTTTAGGCAACTACCAGCTGGCTGCAACTTGTACCCGGACCCGCATGATGCAAAATTATTCTAGACACAGGTGGTCCAGGTAAGCAGTCGTCAAGGAGTCTATCAGTGGATGAGAGTCAACTTACAGTTCACCAAGAGAAACAGACAGAAATCAGAGTTCCCTGGCACCCAATGTCTGAATTATTATGAGGGTAATTTAGTGCCCTTTCAGACCCAGGCTGCTGCCCAGCTGTGCTGTTCCTTAATCCCATTCTAGGATCAGGTCCAGGTTGTAAATGAGGTAAATCCTAGGAAGACTGGTCTAAAGCTGCCCTTGTGGGCACTGGCCCGGCTCTCTCACTCCCCTCCAGCCACACTGGCCTCCTGGCTGTTGCCACACAAGCAGCATGCTCCCAATTCAAAGCCTTTGCAGTTGCCATTCCCTCTACCTGAAACATTCTTCCCTGTGATATTGTTGTGGATAAAATGAGAGCTCCTGTGGCCAGGATTCTCACCTGGCCCTGGCTGACTAAGCTCACTGCACACCTGTGGGCGATACATGGCTGTTGACTCTATATAAAGAGCTCCGCCCAGTGCTCTGGGCCCAACACGGAGGCACGGTTGCAAGGCTGCAGGAGAGCAGAGGACAGAGGCCCAAAGGACGGCTGTGTGGGACAGCTGTGCAGGCAGAGAGACCCAGAGGCAGAGACTGGCTTGCTGCATGCAGACTCGCTCTGAGTGTACGGGATTTCAGTGACTGACCTGCCGTGGAAATAAAGTTGAGTATAACCCTTTCACCCCAAGAACGTTTTACTGTCAATTTCTTTGGTCACATTGAATCCATAGCGAACTTGTCTGGGGCTGAAACCCATTGGCAAGACAATTGTCCATTCCTTCATGCACTCCATTCAGGTCTATGCTTAAACACCACCCTAACCAGGTTTTCCCTGAGGAGTCTCTGAAAGAGCAACTCCTTCCCTCTGTCAGTCTCCATCCCATCACCATGCTGAACACTAAGAAAACCCACTCAGAGCTCAGGTGCCCTCACTTTTCTTCCCAGCACTCACTGTCACCTGAGGTTTATTTGTAGATCTGTTCTCTCCTCCCCCCACTAGAAGGTCAGCACCACCAGAGCTTTTATTCACCCTATATCCTCAGTGCAGGGCACCTAGAGCCACTCAGGAAATGTTTGGTGGAAGATAAAATGAATGAACGAACAGTGCCGTTCTCCCTAGACTGATTGTCCTGCAGGCTGGGTTCCAGGAATGACCTTGAACTCGCCCTTCCGGCCTACCTATGCAGCTGCTGCTTTGGCTCCTAACCAAGGAGTTATTTTGAAGTCTTTACTCTTTTTGGTAGTATTGAGTTAAAAAGGGAACGTAGGAGGGTATCATTTTCAGTTTTACTGGGAAGCCTAGACTGGTTTGAAATGTACTTTACGTTTCATTAATGGGAAAACAAAAACAAAAAGGCCCTCATCTAATGCGCTTTCCCGGATCCGGGAAGCTTTTGGTTGCTCTGTCCCACACGTGGGCTCAGAGGGTGACTGACTGGGTGCAGAGGAAGCACAGTGCGGCGGCCCGAAAGGGTAAAAACGCAGAGAAGGCGAGCGCTCAGGTTCACGTAAAAACAGATGCGTTCAAGAGTGGTACCGGAACCGTTTAAGCGTGGACTTTTCGTAGAACCCGACACCCAGCTCACCCCTCCCCTCCGCCCCCAACCAGCCCGCGGTCGCGCTCACCTTTGCCCCCTTCTTCCTCACCCCCACTCAGCCTCGGCTCTCCCCCGGCCCGGGATTCACGTTGCCCCTGCCGTTTGCTTTTTATTTCCCTCTTTCGCGCTCGCCTCTCGGCCCCGGGTTCTGTGCTTCCGGCCCTAAGACCTCGCCTTCCCAAACCCCGGCCCAGTTCTCACCTGGGGGACGAGGACCCCACCCCACCCGGCGTCCCTTCCGTTCCCTCTACCTGGCCAAACAGTCCCCGCCCCCTCCCCGGGATCCAGGAAGCGCCGGAGGGTTATGGTGGGTGTAGGCAAAGGTCTGAGAATGGAGCAGCCCCACAACCCGCTCCCCTGCCCTCTCCTCGCTCAGGCACAGTGCGCTGCCCTGGGAAATGAAAATGACCGCGGATACCCTTGGACGCGTCCTCCGCCCCAGCAATGCTTTGCTTCCTCTTCCCTCCCTCCCAATCCAGCTCGAGCTGGCTGCCCGACGGGGGTCTGGGCGAGGGCCCTAAACCCTGGCAACCCCGCCTCCAGTCCCGAGACTTTCAACTGACACTCGGAAGGGACTCAGGACTGTATAGCCCCGCCGCCAGGGAAGAGGGTCTCCCGGAAGGGAGTCTCAACTCCCCGACCCCTCGGGGAAGCCGTTGCATCAGCTTCCAGATTCCAAAGTGGTCTCCTCCAGGCTGGGAAGGTGTCGGGCAGTAGAGCCGCCGCCAGGAGGCAGCACTTAACCAAAATGCCCGGGCTGAGGGTGCCCCGAAGCTGGGATCCCCAAAGCACTTTGTAAATTCTAAAGAATCTTAGTAGGAGCGTGGATCCAACAAGAGAGTTGCTGGGCTAGTTCAAGAAAAGGGATCTGGAAATGTTTCACCACGTTTTGATGCTAAAAGATACCTTGTTAACAATACAATACAATGTACTTTTGTGTATCTTTTGGACAGTCCAGCTTTGGCTAAAGCCTACACTGCCACTGCAGAGATTCACAGAGACCCACCCACCTTCGAGACCAGTCTGATGGAAAGACACACAGCTTTAACAGACTTTCCAGCTGGCAGGCAAGACAAAAAAAGTATAGCTCAGGGTTATAATATACCCATTATTTAACACAGAATTTAGCCAGTACTGATTTAGTAGGAATTTGACAGCCATGGAAAAAGAAAAGGAATATGTTACAATAAATTACGTAAGTAATAAGGAAATAATATTGAAAGCAGAATATTGTGTGAGAGCAGTTTATAGCTTTAAGTTCCCACACTTGTAACACATGACAGTGACTTCATGGTTGAGCTGTCTCAAGGAGGAAGATAATGAAGGAATGTGAAATAAGACACTTCCCAAGTCGTTTACTCCAACCTTAGAATTTAGTAACAAGCATGCAAAAAGGGGAAGAGGCTGAAAAATGAGATGGAATTGGCTACCCCAAACCAGCTTCACTTACATTTTCTCCAATGTCATATTCATCACAAGGGTTAAAAAAAGCACCTAATTACCCAGAGCAGAATACAAAAATTATTCTGTACAGATCTGACAGAAGGATATTCAAATAACATACTGGACAAAAACATGAGTAGATAATAAACTATTAAAGCTAAATACAGGCCATGACGCTCTGGAGAAGGAAAAGGGTTTAAGTGAAGAAAGATGTGAAGCTCACATTCCTGACGCTTCACATTGCTCTTAACTCTAGCCTTTGTCAGATGAAGTCCAGAAGTTGAAAGACACCGAGTTTGGGATGACGAAGCCACCTTCCTGTGGCTTATGCGTCTGAAGTCATTGAGGAGAGCTGTCCATGTACCAGACCCCCTCCCCTGCATGTTTTCCATGAGGTCACTGAGAATGCTGCTGCAGTTAGCTGTCAGCACTAATGTTCTCTTTCTCTTTCTCTCTCAAAATCCTAACCCATATTTCCTGCTATTTACAAACCATGAGTTGTCCCCCTGCCACATCACACTAACCACGTCAAAGGCTGAACTTGTCTTCCTTCCAAAGACCTTTCCCCTCCCACATCTCCCAGTTTTCCTGATCAAACTTCCCATCCTGCCACCAGAGCCCAGCTCTGGCTCCTTGACCATCACAGCTGTTAAGTTATTGCCTGTGTTCACTTCTGCATATGGAATTCGTACTATCCACACTATTTGTTCATCTTAATGCATGTGCCCTTTTTTATATTTTCAAACCCTAGTATGTGAGCTACTAGGAATGTTGCTGGTTCAATTCCTTTATAGTGTTGGTGGTAGTGCCAGCCGGTCATCTTTCCTGTCAGTCTTGAATGTTGGTTGGCATTGGGGTTATTTTTCCATCCCTGGGTTTCCAGTACTAGATTCCCCAACTACAAACTATATAATGGGATTCCAGTGCTGTCTACTTCAGCTGTCTATCTCAGAGCCAGCTAGACACATGGAACCAGGCTTGGAAAAGGCGTCATTAAGTCACAACTGTAAAACAATAAATCCACAGCCACATTTTGGTTCAGTTTCCTGACCTCTGAAAACTACAAGCAATCTGTACAGTAATTGCTTCCTGGACTGTCTTATCTACTTTATAGGTTCTTTATGAAAATTACATGAAATCATTTATATGGAAGTGAAAATAAAGTGTATGAATTAAGATGCTAATGGTTCTTCTATTGTCATATTTTCCTTGCTTAGTTTTTTTGGGTCCGTCTATTGGCATATAGCCAAGGTTCTTTTGTTCCCATCCCTTCCTCTGGTTCAGCTCTCCCTATACAATTCTTATTGTTATTGAAACAGCTGCTTTTTCTTCTTAAGCCAGGATCCACCCTTCCCCTCTTTCAAAGCACAGCTCAGAGCCACCTCCTGTGGAAAAACTTCCCAGTCTTGCAGAAGGAAATGATAAACTTCCAGATAGGTCATTACACCACTCTTTCAGGTTCCCCTAGTCAGCATGCGTTTAAGTGTCTAGCCTAGCACACAGTAGTGGGCATTTCTGTAGGAGCTTCGCTATTTACAAAGCACTTTTGCTTACGTCATCATTCTTGAGATGTCCCCACAAATTTGATATAGTAAGCTTTCTTTTTAATGAAGAAATTAAGGACAAATGACTTCCTCAAGGCAAGTAAGTGATTAAAAAGAGGGAAGCAGTTGAAGATCTGGGCATGCCACTTACTAGTACAGTAGTCCCCCATTAACCATGCAGGATACATTTCAAGACCCCCACTGGATGCCTGAAACCACGGATAGTACCAAACCGTACATGTGCTGGTTTTTCCTATACAGACGTACCTAAAAGTTTGATTTATAAATTTGAGCTGGTTAGGTCAGGATTTTTTATTCCTTGTTGGTTTAGTACCTTGATTTTTATATGAATAAAATTGTTCTTGTACTGGTAAAATAAAATTACCTGCCTCACAACCCCAACCCCAGAAAGAGATATTCAGAAATCCAGTCTACTCCATTAAATGTTAGGGGAAAAAATAAATTAGGAACAGTTAAGAGATTAACAACTATAATAATAAAACAACGATTACAATAACATACTGTAATAAAAATTATGTGCATGCAGTCTATCTCAAAATCTTACTATATTCACTCTTCTTGTGACGAGATGAAGTGAATGACATAGGTATTGTGATCTAGCATTAGGCTACTACTGACCTGACAATAGTCAGGAGGATCATGTTTCAGGAGGGCAGTTGACCAGGTGGGTAGCTATGGAAAGCAAAACCCTGGATAAGGCAGGGAATACTGTACTAACCTCACAAGGTTGTTGCAAGGATTGTATTAGACAACGTGTGATGGTAGTCCTTATAAAAACTGAATCAGATCTCAATACCTCCTACTCAAGAAAACCCTGACAGCCTACTCTAGGTCAAGTTCCCATTATGTGCTCACAAACAACAGGTACTTCTTTTCCCAGCACTCTTCTCAGCGGTAATATTACAGTAATATGTATGGTGATTGTATTGTCTTCTCTCTCTACACTAAGCTCTATCAGAATAGTGATTTGTTTTGCTCTCCATATTATCTCCTTCACCTAATACAGTGTTTGCACCTAGAAGTTCAATTTTGTTGGATAAATGCATGAGAACTGAAATCCAAATTTTTTTATTCACTCTAGATTTGACTCTTAGGCGGGAAAAAAAGGTTACAGTGATGCGAGAGAAGACAGAACAGAGGTAATGTGGGTGTTACTCCTGAAATAATAGGCTAAATTTCAAAGGACTAAAGAACGCTGCGCAGAGGTCGTGGAACAGCTCAAAACAGTTCAACCTGGGAGGGCGCTACTGCCACTGAGAAGGTAACCACGATTGAGGATACACAGGCAAAACGACCGTTCTTGCCTAAAACACCCAGGTCGCAGTTCTGTCACTCTCTTCCGTACGGTGACCCAAGATGGCGGTGCCCATGGTTGAAAACCAGATTCAAGATGGCAGCTTCCTGCTTCCCCCGTAGCGTCGCGCGTGCTCACCGAGGTCACGCCCACTTCCGGCGCCTCGACCCCGGCATGGCTGTATTAGGTTCTCTCCTCACTAGTAAGTAGGTGTAGGGTTGGTGGGCTCGGGAGCTCGCGGTGCTGCGCCCGGGACCTGAGGTGGCCCACGGCCTCTCTCCCAACTCTGTCCTGTTTTCCCAGCAGGTGTCCGGAGGCTGCACTGCAGCGCGGCGGCCCTGGCCGGCGGCCAGTGGCGACTCCAGTGAGTGCCAGTGTGGGGGGACAAGGGGAGCTATAGAAGCTGAGCTGTTTCAGCTAGAAGCTGTCTTCACCGGACTGTTTTTCCCCACGCAGGCAGGGTCTGGCTGCCAACCCCTCCGGCTACGGGCCTCTTACGGAGCTCCCAGACTGGTCTTACGCGGGTGAGCGCTGACCTGACAGTTAACTCTACCTAGGAGGGTTTCACCCCGAGGGAACGCCCCTGAATGGAGCTGGGTGGTGTCAAGGCGGGGGTGCGTCAGAGTGGGCAGTGGACAGCATATAAAACTTCGGAGCTGGGGAAGAAGAAGCCCTATTGTTTATTTTGTAAATGAATTTACGCCTATGGAAAGTAAAGCTAGACAGCAACTCCTTGGCTTGTGGGGATAATCAGAAGATACTGCACCTCCAGGGAAGGAGGGACAAGACTTTTACGTTTCTAAAAGGGGGACGGTTTTTGAAAGGAAGAGCCACCCTTCTGTGTGGCGAGTACATTATTGAGAATTTGGTACCAAATGCAGGGAGAACTCTTTGAAAGGCTGCCTAAATGAGCGTCTCAGAGGGGTAGAAGGGTAAGGATTGAAGATGGTGGACCCCTCAGAAAAGACTCTTCCCTTAAAAAAGAAAAGAAAATAGATATTAGTACTAGAAGGGAGGGATCTTGGAAAAGTTGAATCCGTTCCCCATTCCCCATATGGAACTCGAGTTTACACGTGGCAAAATTGGGGCCCACGGAAGTGAAGTGCCTATGATTACACGGCTAGGTAATAGCAAGCCAGGACTAGAACTGGACAGAAAGCCAGCCCCCATCTTAAACAGCACAGAGACCTGAGTATTAATACTTTATTGCATTCTGTAGGAGTATGATCTTGCTTAATCCAATCGTTGGTGGCTGAGGAAAATGGTGAAGATTTTTTCTACTTGTTATTTACTATAGGATCTCCTTGAAGTAGTGTGGAATATTGGCAAGACTCTGGAGTAGAGTCTTAATCCAGGCTTCTCTACTTGCTAACTTTGTTGCCTGGGACATGTTACTTAATTTTATCTCTCAGTTTCCACATCTGTAAAAGAGGAATACCTATCTCATATGGTGCTTGTAATGATAAAGTGGAATAACCATTGTAAAGCATCTGACCATACACAATATTGGTTCCCCTTCCTAATAAATCATATCTATCTGTCTTGCCTGCAAACTTTTGGGCAGAGTTTTCACTCTGTGTTTGTAAAAAGTAAGTGTCCTTTCTCTTCATCTCTATTTTAAACTACTTCAGTTCAGATAATGCATATTTCACCTGATAGTTATGGAAATTTTATTATGTGCCTGCATTATACATAATAACTGAAATATGGAGATACAGTCCCTGATTCCAAGGAATTTCAAGTCTAAATGGGAAAACAAAGCATGGACATTTTAAAAATTAAATAAGACTTCAGTGCTCTGCCCCTTTCCAGAAGGATATGAGATGGCTAAATGAAGCTAAAAAAAATAGTACAATAAATGTCCCAAGGCAAACAGATGAATATTAAATGGTCATATGCACTTCTTTCAGAAGAGAGAGCTGGCCAAGTTGAAGTTAGAGAAGTTTCTGAGACAAGTAGGGCTCAAGGTAGGCCTAAGGCTGAGAATTGGGCTGGAAGGAAAGGAAAAGAGGGCATTTCATTATGGAGTGAGATGGAACTTAGCAAAGACTCAGGGGCCAGTAGAACAGTGGTCAGACTGCTTGAGTAGAGGGTTTCTGAGGAAAAACAGGAAATTCAGCATTGTAAGGGACTTTGACTTCCAGGCTAATGAGAGGTAAGTGAAATAGAGTAGGAACATGCCTAGGAACTTAGTCTTTGTGGTTCTGGCATACATCACTCTTGAAGATGAGGGACATGTTTTAGGAGAATGAAGCTACAGAGGGTGTGAAATGGAAGAGAGGAGCTAGTGATTGGTTCTTCCTGCATTCCTATCACAGTGCTTTCACAAGGTGCTGCAAGCCATCTCTAATACTTTTCTTTTCTCTCACTTTTATCTGTAGATGGCCGCCCTGCGCCTCCTATGAAGGGCCAGCTTCGAAGAAAAGTCCAAAGGGAGAAGTTTGCAGTGAGTGGTTAGAGCCCCAGCAAGGAAAACCTATGTAAAATTGGAAGGAAAAAATCTAAATTGTAATTTGTCTTGAGCTGCGTTGGTACCTAAACTAACATTACCTCTCATACCAGGTTTTTAATAGTACTGGGAGAAAGGAGGACTAGAATGGGGTCCTCCTAGGGCAGAAATCAGCAGTAGAATTCTGCCACACATTTTGCTGCCTTCCTCCTGCTTCCCAGCCCAGGACCTGGCCCCACCCCTTCCCAGTCAGCAGTGTCATTTTTCAGATGAAACTTCTGACTTTGATCTGTGAATGAAAGGATATATGGTGCAGAGCTCAAGCCCCAGATGTTATCCTGTGTTTCAGAGACGAGTTGTACTGCTGTCACAGGAAATGGATGCTGGATTACAGGCATGGCAGCTCAGGCAGCAGGAGAAGTTGCAGGAAGAAGAAAGGAAACAGAATAATGCTCTTAAACCCAAAGGGGCTCTGCTGCGGAACCCACTACAGCGTCAGTAAAAAGCATCTCCTGTCTTCCTTCCCCAGCCTCTCTCTGGCTTTCTTTACTTTCACGTAGATGCCTCATCCCAGGCAGAAGAGAGCCTTTATGTGCCCCATCTGTTTTCAAAGCAAAGGAGCTTGGATACCAGGAAGAACAGGCTACAAGATCACTGCTTGGAAGGGCTGGCTCATTGCCCTCACCTCTGGCTCCATTCCAGTTTAGCAGCATCTCACTCTGGGATATTTACCTGCTCCTCTGCAGGCCATGGAACACCCAACTGTGAGCAGTATCTGCCCTGCAGACATGGAAAGAGGCAGCAGTTTCCCTGGGTTTAGCCAGGTATTCAAGCCTTGAACAGTCCCAACAGCCCATACACAGCTCGGACTGTGTGCACATTTAATAAATGTTTTGATTTAAAAGAAAGGCTTTCCAGTTTGAGATCCATTTCTTGGCCAGCAACTGGTATCAGTTTTCCTAAACTTAAGATACTCGGCCCCAAGAGGATATCCCCACTGGGCAGGCAGACATAGGACGAGCCAAACTTGGATGTTGGATATTCTGCTAAAATGTTGGTTCCTGAGTTTGCTGTGGTTCTGACTGAATTCCAGAGGTTGGTTGGAGAGAGGTCTGTACCTCCCGACTGCAGTTTGTGTAGGGAAGCCCTGGAGGTGCACAGTACCAACAGTCACTGTGGGATAGGTATCTAATATCCACTCTTTACTTTCCACAAACCCATAAGCTGGGGGTGGGGGGAAACCTCTCAGTTTATTGATTATGGCTCCTCTCATGGGTTCTGGGGGGAAAGGCTCTTGGCTCACAATACAGAGCATGGACTTTTCTTCCATTCTCTTCTGTGATAGTTCTTGGATCTCTAGACAATTTCTAGAGCTTCTTACCTGACCTCATTTCTGTCCAGCCTCCTTTATTCCTTCCTTTGCTTTATTTCTCTCCCTTCTTCCCCCTACTACCTCCTCCTTCTCTAGCTGACCAGTGCAATTCTTGGATCTTAGATTTCGCTGATGGTCGAGTTTTCTGTCTCCCACACTTTTCCTGCTTCTGTCGTGCTGATTTTCTAGCTCTAGTTCTCAGCTTCTTATCTGTCTCCCTTTCCCACTGGTGTGCTTTAATGCTCCCTCCCCCCCTCTGCTTACCTCCACCTTTTGTTCTGAAGAGTTAGTCCCTGAAGGAGAATTTACTCTTTAAGGAATTGCCTTCTTTCCCAGTGTAGAGGGGGAACTAAACCCCGAAGTCCTAACTCCCAAACTCTCTTTTAGAATTATTTCACCAAATCTTATCAGCCTTATCCCAGATTCCATGGCCTTGCAGCCCTTTCCTCCCCAGCCAGTTTCTGATTAAAGGAGCAGCCAGACTGCAAATACCAATCATAAAGGGAGTACATTTATCCTTCTGCAAGGACAGGGCTCCCGTATTCAGTGTGGCTGTGGGGCTTGTTGGCTGGTGGCTTTTTGTTACTGTTGCCGGCATCTTTGGCCGGGGTGGAATGGAGGTGGTCGTCAGGAATAAAGGATGAAATTTTCAATTTGGTTGAGCCACAGGTCCCAGCAAAGAACCCCCCAACCCACCTCTCGTGGACATAAAGGACCCACCACCACCATCTGAGGCTCTGAACTTGTTCTTCCTTAGCCACTGAGCCTCTCAGTGCTTCCCACAATGAGGTGAGACTAACGCTAAATACCAAAAGAATCGAGCCACCCACAATACGCTTCGGGGGAGAAAGTCTCCCACATACCGTCCCAGGGGTTCCTGCACAGCCCCAGCTGTGGCCTCAACCCCTGCAGATGGCAGCCTCCACCACAGAAGGACAACTTAGGGATTTTTTTTTTTTTGAAACAACCACGTCCGCACCGGGAAAGGAGGGCATTGGGGCGGGGGCGGAGAAGAGGCTGTGGGAGAAGGGAGGGACCAGAGAGAGAGGGCTCGCGATCCAGTTCGCCGACTAAGCAGAAGAAATCAACGGAAAAGAGGGGAAGAGCGAAAAGGCGCCTGCAAGAACAATCCCCTCCTTTCTAAGCGGACAGAGTTCTAGGAATCCAAATTCAGTGGCTACCGAAGACAAAGGAGCCCAAGGGAGTGGCGGAGCGACCCCAGGGCTTGGGCCCCGCAGCGGAGCCCGCACGGCCCGGCTGCCCGGACGGTCGCGGACCATGTCTCCCGCCCCGCCGCCCTCCCGCAGCCTGCTGCTCCTGCTCACGCTCGCCACAGCGCTCACGTCCCTCGGCTCGGCCCAAAGCAGCTTCAGCCCCGAAGTAAGTGAGCTCCTCCGGCCCCGGCCGGAGGCGCGCCTGCCGAGGAGGCGAGCCCGGGGGTCTCCCAGAGGACAGCCCGCATGTGGAGAGGAGGGGTCTCGGGGCTCCGCTGCTCTGGCCTGCGGGATCCCGCTCCCCGGCCTTTCCCTCCACATCTCCAAACTTCCGAGTCTATCCAACTTTTGCCTCCTCCACCCGCCACCCCCAACCCGCCGCCGACTTTCTTTCCCGTCCCTTTCCTTAGAAGAAAGAACTTCCTATCTGGGGGCCACCCCCACCCCCGCGCCACAATTCCCCCGGGCTCTGAGCTCAGCTTTGGAACCAGTTGGGAGCCTGATAAATATTTGGACTCCGCGCAGACCCCGCGCTGTCCTGGTTTCTTGTCATGTGCCAGTTTGTTGTTCTCCAACTTCCCGGCCCTCCAGCGCTCTCCCGCCCGCGCACGCCGGCGCCGGGCTGCAGGGTGGGCTCGGGTGGACCGCGCGGCGGCTCCGGGGCCCCACGCTGGGGCGCCGCCGCGGCCTCCCGGGCGGTCCCGGCCCTCCGTGGCCAGGTGGGGTCGCGGGTGGACGGCAGAGCGGCCCGGCCCCCGCCTCCCCGAGAGGAGCCTTCTTTGCCCCGCGCGGCCCTACACACAAAGCATTCCTTGTGAGCCGGGGACTCGGTCCCACCTCCGCGGGGCCTTTAGGCTCTGGACGTTGTTTTTGTTAATTGCTTTTCTGTGTTAATTGCAGGGAGACAGTGGGCGTCGCACAGGGGAGTGGTTCCCAGGGCCCCCGCACATGTCTCGACTGACCCGGGCGCCCCCACCCGTTCCCCAACGCTGGCCCACGGGGCCCGGAGGAAGCCGCGTGGGAGTTGTCTGAGGAAGTTTTTCCTCTCTCGCGCTCTTTTATTTTGGGGTGAAGGTGGGAGACGGATTTGATCAGCTGCCTTTTTTGAGCCATCCCAACCCACTCAGCCGGGCAAGGGCCTGGGTGCGGTCAAGGGCCTGGGTGCGGTAGGGAGGGGCCAGGAAGGGTCCCAGGAGGGGGAGGGGGTCTGGACTTGGCTTCCTCCCGCCTGGTCCCACCCCCGAAGGAACGATCTCCAGAAAGAACACGCTCTCTGTCCTGAAGGGATCTGAGGCCGAAAGAAAAAGTGAGGCGCAGGGACTAGGGGTGACCAGGGCGAAAGGAAATCTGGCCTGGGGCTAAGCCTTACACTGTCCAAGAGGAGGAGGCGGCATCCTCTTTCCAGGCATGGGGTCTTTATCTGAGGCCTGCAAGGAGCGCTCCCAACAAAAGGAGCCTGGGCATCTGGGGGCTGCCTACTGCCAACTTTGCTGCCCTGCCTGCCTTCCCGCCCCTGCCTCACTAGATCCCCTAAGGGAGGGGTGGCACCCCCGGCTCTGTTTAAAGCGGGTCATGGGCAGTCCTGGTGCCAGAACCACCCTTTGATTCTGGGCCATGATGGGGTGGGAGGCACCGGGAGGGAGGAGGAGGAGGCCCAGAGGCCGGGATCCAGTGCCTGCTGGAGAGCCAGAGATACTCCCCACCCTCCGTAGGACTTCTGGGCCAGAGATAGGCGGGGTTCCTTTGCCTTTTCCCTAGGGGAATACCTTGCACCACACAGTTTTCAAGACAAAGCCAACCGATTCAGTTCTTTGACCCAACATAGTTGCTCCCTCTCCAAGCCAATCTGGAGGGAGAGCTGGGGTGGCCTAGACCTCAGGCAGCCTGGTCCCTCCCACCAGGCCTCCAGAGTCCTGCACCAACTCCGAGACAGCCCTCTCCTCCTGTAGGCCTGTCTGGCATTGGCCCTTCCCCCATCCAGCCACAGACGCAAGAGTCCTCTTTTCTGTGGTTCCCAGCTCACCTCATAGACTTCCCTGTGGTTCTTGCTTTGCTCAGAGCCTAGGACTGGGAGGAGAGAGATGGAGTACTTCCTTTCCAGACCTGTAGCTCTTTTGACGCCAGGGGAGTCCCTCTCTGGACTAAGTCTCCATTTTTCTCAATTGTGCATGGGGTGGAGGTTGTGGATGTGAATATTTAGATCAGCCTGCTTTCTTGAAAACTCTGTCTGGGAGAAAGATTTATCCCAGAGCTCCTGGATGGTTATTCTCCCCCTCCTCTCTGCTCTTCTCCATCCCCCCATCCTGCCTGGGAGGATTCCCTTCAGCTTTGCTCCCTGAGGGTTGACGGGGCCTGACCTCAGTCCTCCTTCCTGACTTGTCACTCCAGGAGTAGTAGACCACTCCCATCCTTCCCCAAACCTGAAACAGCTGCTCCTCATCCAGGGGTCATAAGCCTGGGGTGTGTGTACCTTCCAGCTGAGGCTAAGGGCAAAGGGAGTTTGATGCATACTTGGGCACAGGCCACAGCAGGCCTCCCGTAGGCACTGACTTAGCTGTGGCATCAGCCAGCACAGGTCAGGGCAAGCCGACCGCACCTAGGAAGAGCAGCCCAATACTGGAGCACTGTTCTGCTCCCCTCTGGTATGCCAAAGGTTAAACCTCACTCCCTCTTCTACCCCTGAGGAGGGGCTCTCAGAGCCAGGGTGGTGCTAGGGTTGTTCTGGCCAGGCCTGTTGGCTGCGAAAAGGCTTGAGTTGTTTACATCTCATGCTCTACCTCCCATCAGCCTTGAGGGATCACTTCCCAGAACCATGTTGCAATTCTTGCCCCTGCGGGCTCAGGTCCCCGTCAGCTGCTCCTGAATCACCCCCAGCCCCAATGCAGGAGTGGCGCTCCACCACCGGGGCCTAGGCCTGGAAGCGCCACATGGAGATCCATCGGAATGACCTAGGACAGGAAATGCAGCACCCAACAGCAGCCTCTACCCCTTTGCACTCCAGGCTCCCATCCCAGGCATCCTGCAGCCCCCTCAGGTCTCCTAAAGGCAAAGTTAGAGCAGGGACCAGAGCTGTCTGGATGGAGAATCCAAGCATTTTCATCTTCACATTCATAATTCATATGTAATGGCTCATTTTAATTTTCAGGCCAGGAAAACACTCCATTACAATAAAGGCTGACTTTTTCCTCGACAGGGCTTTGCAGTGGGTATACCTTTCAAACACCAAAAACCTGACTTGAATTGAAGGCAATATGCCAGGCTTTATATTATTAACAATCTGCAACATACCAAAATAAAATACCACCACCAACTTTCCACCACAACTACCATCTCCCACTCCCTCTACAGAGAACCTAAAATGGGCCTTTAGGTCCCAAGCTCTAGGTTAGATGCTTGAATGGGGACAGTGGCAGGATCCTGGCTCTGTTGCTGGGTCACACTGCCACTACCTCCAGAGGCCTCAGCATCCCCTCTCAAAAGCCAGCTTCACCCCTAGCTCCTTTTCTGTCCTCCTTTCTAAAAAGATCTCAGCTCTGGGGGCCTAGAGGCATGGCATCCCTGTCCTAGGAGGGCCTCCTGCCCACCAAAAGTAAAGTGCCCTCCACACACACATGCTCAAGTATGACACGCTGCATTTACAAAAATACCGACACAGAGGAGAAAAGTGCTAGAAGGAATCTCAGCCTGAGAAAACATCCTAGAACTAAATTAAACCACCTGGGCTCCCATCCTCAAGAGAGCTGCAGCCAAAGTCCAGAGCTGTTTCAGTCCACCCCTGTTTGAGTCCAGCCCCAAGAGGACAAGCCATCCTGGGACCTGGGCCAGAGTTTGGGTCCAGCCTGGGAGTTCTTCCAGACCCACTACCAGTGCCAGGCTGGGAACTCACTGCCATTTCCTCCCCAGCCAGTCACCATGAGGAGGCAGAGGCTCCCCTTGGGCCAGGTGGAGATGTTCCAAGCATTCCTTCCCCTACAGGCCTGGCTGCAGCAATATGGCTACCTGCCCCCTGGGGACCTGCGTACCCACACACAGCGTTCACCCCAGTCACTCTCAGCTGCCATCGCTGCCATGCAGAGGTTCTATGGTCTGCGAGTGACAGGCAAGGCTGATGCAGGCACCATGAAGTAAGTGCTAGACCCTGGCAGGAACTCTGCCTAGCGCCCACTGACACAACACTGAGCCCCAAAGAGGTTCTACCTGAATGCCTGACTCCTGCCCACATGTGGATTCTGACCCTCTCCTATTCACCCTGACCTCATCATCATGACCCTCCCCACCACTGCACTGGAGCCAGACATTCCCCCTCTCCTTGAAGACTCTTCTCTTTTATAAGCTATCCTGACCGCAGTCCTCACACCCCAGGGCTATGAGACGCCCCCGCTGTGGTGTTCCGGACAAGTTTGGGGCTGAGATCAAGGCCAATGTTCGAAGGAAGCGCTACGCCATCCAGGGCCTCAAATGGCAGCACAACGAGATCACTTTCTGGTGGGTGTAATAGGCAAGTGGCCTTCCGGATGTCTGCTGACCTGCCCTGTCAGTTGTGCTTACAGAGCCTCAGAGGCCTCCTGTCCTGCTCACCCACCTCTGTCCCTGGGAAGCATCCTTGGGAATGGGGAGGAAAATGGCTGTGATCCTGGGGAGAGGTGCAGCCTGCAGTGGGTGGGGGTTCACACCAGGGCCAGAAAGCCAAAGCCTGAAGGTGCCTGGAGCCCACAGTTCTTGGGGCAGAGGCATTGTGAGGCACGGTCAGGCCCACAGCTCAGTCAGACCTGGGAGAGAGCAGGGAAGGAAAATTTTGTCCCTTGTCATCCTAACCCACCCCTATCCTCTCCCCATGTGGCTGGACCTCAGCATCCAGAATTACACCCCCAAGGTGGGTGAGTACGCCACGTCCGAGGCCATTCGCAAGGCATTCCGAGTGTGGGAGAGTGCCACCCCACTGCGCTTCCGAGAGATCCCCTATGCCTACATCCGCGAGGGCCGTGAGAAGCAAGCCGACATCATGATCTTCTTTGCTGAGGGCTTCCATGGCGACAGCACGCCTTTTGACGGCGAGGGCGGCTTCCTGGCACACGCCTACTTCCCAGGCCCCAACATTGGAGGGGACACCCACTTTGACTCTGCTGAGCCCTGGACTGTCCGGAATGAGGATCTAAATGGTGAGCGAGGTAGCCTGGGCACTCTTATTCCGAGGAGAGTCAACGATCATTTGTGGGGGCTTCTCCTGTCTCCTCTCAATACTCAAAACCCAAAATTCCAGGGCTCCAAGGATTGCAAAGATCTACCGGTCTGATGTCTGTGGAGAAAGCACAAACGCTGTTTTGAGCTATGTGCATCTGCGCCCTTCTCTCACCCCACAGTTGACAAAGCATCCACTTTTCTAGGCAAATGTCATCTCCAGCTCCTGGGGGGAACTGAGGCTTACGGAGGGATTCAGCTTTTCTTAACACAAGTCTACCTAGGATTGGGATCCAGCCCCAGAGCACTGTCTCACCTCTACCCAGAAGAGCTTGCTAACTGGCTCTGTGGCCTTTTGGGTGGAAAACATGGCAGGCAGGCTTGGATGTGAAACTGAAGCCCCGGGCGCAGGGAGTCAAGAAGTGACCCAAACTGCATCATTGCCATCCCGTCCCTCCAGGGAATGACATCTTCCTGGTGGCTCTGCATGAGCTGGGCCATGCCCTGGGCCTTGAGCATTCCAATGACCCCTCGGCCATCATGGCACCCTTTTACCAGTGGATGGACACAGAGAACTTTGTGCTGCCTGATGATGACCGCCGGGGCATCCAGCAACTTTATGGCAAGTAATAGATGTCCACACCTGCTCCTTCTCCCCTCCGGTGCATTCTGTGGCCTGTGCGTGCGTGTTTCTTCCCCTCCCCTCACCCATGCCCATCCCAGCCTGATCCTGCCTCTGTCTATTCCCACTTTTGATCCTGGCTTTTCTGTTCTTGCCCAGCTGACTGTTCAGCCTCCCCCAAAGGTCCGTCCACACTATACCAAGGGTGCGGTCTGCTCACACATCTGTCCTTTCTTCTGTCTTCGACAAAGTCTAAAGTGCCCCTTTGTTCTCTGCCCCCAGGGAGTGAGTCAGGGTCTCCCACCAAGATGCCCCCTCAACCCAGGACCACATCCAGGCCTTCTGTGCCTGACAAGCCCAAAAACCCCACCTATGGGCCCAACATCTGTGATGGGAACTTTGACACTGTGGCCATGCTCCGAGGGGAGATGTTTGTCTTTAAGGTGAGAGGAAGAAGTGGGCTGGTTTGGGGACAAAAGAGCTCTGTGTGTGGGAGGCTGCATGGAAATAGTAGCAGGGGGTTAAAAAATAAGCTGAGGCAGCAGAGGAGTTTTGGAGATGGAGCCAGAGGACTGAGCTACAGGACATAACAGACTCCCCTCCCCGACTGCCTTCCAGGAGCGCTGGTTCTGGCGGGTGAGGAATAACCAAGTGATGGATGGCTACCCAATGCCCATCGGCCAGTTCTGGCGGGGCCTGCCTGCGTCCATCAACACTGCCTATGAGAGGAAGGATGGCAAGTTTGTCTTCTTCAAAGGTAACCAGGCATGCCACCTTAGTCTTTGGGTGTCTTTGGGAGCAGATTCCACATGACTCCTTCAAACATCCAAGAGTCCAAGTGGGACCCAAATCCTGCCCTTCTCTCTCCACCCCAGGAGATAAGCACTGGGTGTTTGATGAAGCTTCCCTGGAACCTGGCTACCCCAAGCACATTAAGGAGCTGGGCCGAGGACTCCCTACTGACAAGATAGATGCTGCTCTCTTCTGGATGCCCAATGGAAAGACCTACTTTTTCAGGGGAAACAAGTAAGACTTTAACCCCTGGGCCCCAGGCCTGCCTCCTCAGACACCACCACCCTGCTCCCTGACCTCCAGAGACTCACTTCACTCCTGGGATATTCCCCTAGAGAAGGAGCTGGCTGAGCCTCTGCTGCTGCCTGCCAACAGGCAGCCTCCATTAGGTGCTGGGTGAGTGGGACGTGACCCGGTCACCATTTCAGACCTGGTCATTTGGCACCTCCGGCCTCCAGCACCATACCTCCACCTCAGCAGCCAGGCACTGTCATTAAGGGCTGCCGGTGGCTCCCTGTAGCCTGGGCCCTCCCGTCCACCCCCACCTTCCGCCACTTTCAGCTGCAGGCCCTCATTACTCAAAAACCCCTGTCCACAGCCACTCTTTGTTCACTGGGTCCCGCTACCCTCTGAGGGCGTCCCCTGGATCCAAACACCTCCTTCCCCCGCCTTCCCACAGGTACTACCGTTTCAATGAGGAGCTCAGGGCAGTGGACAGCGAGTACCCCAAAAACATCAAGGTCTGGGAAGGAATACCAGAATCTCCCAGAGGGTCATTCATGGGCAGCGATGAAGGTGAGGGGCGAGGGAGGCGCCCTGAGGGGAGGGCGGGCACAGGGAGGGCAGGATGGGAGCTGGAGAGTATAGGGCGGAAAACCATGCTGATGAGGCCTGGGCCAGGCGCCAGGCCCTGAGCGGAGGCCTTTCCGCGCAGCAGGCCTCTTAGTCCCCGCCACTCTTCAGCCTGCCACTAGAGTCACCCTGTTTGGCAGCTGAGGAAACATTCTCACACACGCAACTCACAGACTGTCCTTCTGCTCTTGCCTTTGGGTCTTCTCTGGATTGCTGCCCCCACGTCTCGTCTCCCTTGCCACCTTCTCGCTGACCCCTGCAGTCTTCACTTACTTCTACAAGGGAAACAAATACTGGAAATTCAACAACCAGAAGCTGAAGGTAGAGCCGGGCTACCCCAAGTCAGCCCTCCGGGACTGGATGGGCTGCCCATCAGGCGGCCGGCCAGACGAGGGGCCCGAGGAGAAGACGGAGGTGATCATCATCGAGGTGGATGAGGAGGGCGGCGGGGCAGTGAGTGCAGCTGCTATCGCGCTCCCTCTGCTGCTCTTGCTCCTGGTGCTGGCCGTGGGCCTTGCGGTCGTTTTCTTCCGACGCCACGGGACCCCCAAGCGACTGCTCTATTGCCAGCGCTCCCTGCTGGACAAGGTCTGACCCCCACGGCCGCCCGCCCATCCTACCACAAGGACTTTGCCTCTGAAGGCCAGGGGCAGCAGGTGGTGGTGGGTGGGCTGGTCCCTCCCGAGCCCGAATCCCCCGCCTCCCCTCTTTTCTGTCCATGACTGGCCCCTCCTGCCCTCAACTCTGGCATTGCTTCTTACCTAGATGGGTCCCCTGGGGGCTAGGCCGGGGCCACCCTCTCCAGCCCCTGCCCCTCAGGGGCTCCTGTAGCTTGGTGTGTGTCCAGCCCCATCTGAATGTGTCGGCTCCGCACTTGAAAGCAGGACCCTCAGACCTCGCTGGTAAAGGTCACTTGGGGTCATCTGCTCCTTTTCCATTCCCGGACATATCTTTAACCTCTGAACTCTGACCTCAGGAGGCTCTGGGCACTCCAGCCCCACAAGCCCCCAGGTGTACCCAATTGGCAGCCTCCCACCACTCTTTCTGGCTAAAAGGAATCCAATCTTGTTGTGGGGAGAGACTGAGAGGCGTGAGGGGTGGGGCCACACAGCCGCCCTAAGACCTTGGGAGGCGGTCTCAGACTGAATCCGTCCCGTCCACCAGGATCTGCTTCTGTCCCACCTACTCCCAAGAACTTCCTCGGAAGAAGCCTGAGCCACTAAGGACTAAACTGGGGCTGCAGAAACAGGCTGACAGCCCTGCCCTCCCAAATGTCAGCCTTGGGTAGGGTTGTCAAGGTTGGAATTGCTGAGACCAGGGGTTGAGCCACATGCTGGGGTGGGGCCACAGGGAGAGGCCAGTCCAGGGCCTAGGGAGTGAGCCTGAGGCCACGGGGAAAAGAACCTTGCTCAGATGCAGACAGCCGGGGTAGGGACCCAGGGACAGAGCGGTCAGAAGGGACAGCGAAGGACCAAAAGCCTAACCAGGGAGGCGCAGCAGCGGTGGACGGCTGGGGGAGGAGCTCTCAGGAAGGACCCGAGAAAGACACACCTGCTCCTCTGTGGTGCCCTTCCTCCGACCAGACAGCATGGGGGAGGGTGAGAAGCACAGAGAAAGGGGCAGAGACAGCACACACCTGGGGTCTGGTGATTCAGGGCCCTAACTGAGAGTGGCCACCTAGTCAGAGAGCCACCTAGCCTGCTCGGCCAACCGCAGTGAGGCGCAGGTGCCTGGGCTTCTCAGCCAGGTCAGCCGCTCACTCTCCGATGCCCCCACCCCTCAGACCATCCTCCCAGCACCCTGTCCCCGTCCCCCACACCCAGTCCACCCATTTGAAGTCTCCTTCAGCCACCAGAGGTGGTCATGGTACCAGGGACTTGGGAGAGTGAGAGATTCTGACGGTGAGAGAAGAGGGATGTTGGGGTGGGGGGCTTGGGGGGTGGGAGAAATGGGGTGAACGGTGCTGGCAGTTCAGCTAAATTTGTCTTGTTTGGGTTTTTTTGTTTTGTTTAATGTATATTTTTATTATAATTATTATATATAAATTCCCTTCAAATCGTTCCTTTTTGTTAACAAGGGGCATGGGGGGTGGGGGGCAGAGGCATTGGACCCCAGGAACCTGCAGGGCGGGGCTGGGTCAGTACCCTCTAAGGACATTTTTTACCTTGTTCCACCTTCCCACAAAGAATAAACTGTCTCACATTCTTTGTGTGGCTGCAGTTCTCTCGGGGTCTAGTGGGATGTGACTATGAGGGGGATGAAGGGCAGGAGAGCAAGGTCATGAGCAGCGTCCTCTTGCCAATGGGTTTCAGCCCCAGGCAAGTTCATTGTGGATTCAATGAGACCAAGGAATGACAATGGAACGTTCTTGGGGTGAAGAGGTGTATACCCAACTTTATTTCCGTGGTGGCAGGTCAAGAGCGAGTCTGCAGGCAGCAAGCCGGTCCCTGCCCCTGGGCCTCTCTGCCCCTCAGCCGTCTCAGTCTCTGTCTTCGGTGCTGCCACCACTCCAGTCTCTGCAGGCCACTTTATCTACACTCCACCCCTCCAGGACTCTCGCCTCTCAAATTTATGTGCCCTCAATCTTCTGCAATGGTCCCTGTGTGAGGAAGCTGGAACACTAACCAAATTCCATAATAATATAATACAATATACAAGTAACAAGTTTCAACAAATAGTAACCCTCAAGCCTGAGGAGATCCATTGCGACCAAGTGGTCATCCTGGCTGTATTCAAACCAGTTCTACTCAAATGAGTTAACCAAAAGAACCATGAGTGGGCTCAAACAATACTCACCTTCTCCAGCCTCTCCAGCAGAAAGTCTTGCAGACACACAGGCCAGTCTTGTTGCTTTGTCTCTGGCTTCTGCTTCGTCCTCAGTGGCCAGAACCGCTGCTCCGGTCTCAGTCGTTGCCACAGCTCCAGTAAGAGTCTATTTGACTTTCCATCCAATTTCTGTCTACTCCTGCCTTTATCAAATCAACCTACATCTGGGTCCTTGGAACCTTCACAGGGCCCTTTAAATTATTCCTTCGAATAGCAGACCTTATTTCCTTTTGTGCTTTCATTGCTTGAGCCTGAGGATAGGAGCAGAGCATACAGTGCTCCACGACCTGGGGAGGGGGCTGCACCTCTCCTGGAGGGATCTTTGGTTGCCGAGTCTTTTCCTTCGGCCTTTCCACTAGCTTCCAACCAGGTGGGGTTTCAACTGAGGAGGAGCTGATGCCTCCGCCTCCCTCCTGTTCGTCAAACCTCCACTCCACTTCTGGGCTGACGGCTCCACCTGCCCCACGGCACCCGGCAGCCTGTGCTCTCGTGCTGCTTCTCGTGCCACTGCTTCTCAGGCCGCTGCTCCTTCTCGTGCTGCTTCCTCTTGGCTACCACGACATCCTTCACCACTTCCACAGCACCTCGTAGTGATGCCATTTTAGTCACCGACAAATTTCTTAGCTCCTCAGCGGCACCTTGCAGCTCATTGTGCTGCCTCTGTGCTTCCTGCAGGAGGGCGTTTTTCTCCCTTGCAGCAGTTCTCAATATCGTGAGAAGAAAACTCCCCACCATTCCCACAGCCTCATGGGCACTCTGTTTCTCTAAAGAATTCCCTATTTCACTGAGGACCAACTTTACTGCCTCAGGTGTTGCCTCCACCCCTTCCCAGTCTTGGAGTGGGGCCCAGTTCTCTAGGAGGCAAGCCACATCGGACCATACGTCCACCGGGGGACGCTCCAATGTCTCCCCATCCATAGGGGCAGCCCGCTGAAACACGCCTCCGAAGAGGGCAGCCTGTTCTTTTCCTTGGTCAACGATGGATCCTGCCAACTACACCACTTGTCTTGTCAATGGGTTTCAGCCCTGGGCAAGTTCACTACGGATTCAATGAGACCAAGGGATGACGATGGAACATTCTTGGGGGTGAAAGGGTCTATATACCCAACTTTATTTTCATGGTGGCAGGTCAAGCACTAGAATCCCATCCACTCAGAGAAAGTCTGCAGGCAGCAAGCTGGTCTCTGCCCCGGCCTCTCTGCCCCTGCAGCCGTCTCAGTCTCTGTCCTCGGCCCTGCCAACACTCCAGTCTCTGCTCTCCTGCAGCCGTGCAGCCGTGCAGCCCTGCCACTGTGTCGCCCAGAGCACTGGGCAGAGCTCTTTTACATAGAGTCAATAGCAATGTATTGCCCACACGTGTGCAGTGAGCTAGCCGACCAGGGCCAAGTGAGAATCTTGGCCATAGGAACTTCCACTTTATCCACAAGCGTTTTCCATGTGGATGTGGGGTTCTGGGATTTTTCATAAAGAAATATGTTTATTCTTGGTGGACAAAAGGGTTTCAGGGCCATTTTGTTGGGGAGGAGGGTATACTCCATGGGGGCAGCAGGATGGTTCCACAGAGCCCAGCTGCTGTCCCCCAACCTGGCCTAAGAGGCTATCTGAGGCCCGAAGGCCAAAGAGTTGCAAAAGCAAGAGGAAGTGGCCAAGCTGAGGCAGCTCGGAAAATCTTCCAAAGTTGCATTACCCAGGTCGTGTGATCTGGCCGCAGACCCTCAGTTTCCTCAGAACTCTGCCTGCTGGGGGGAATTCCCAAGATCATATCCAGCCTCAGGCTTGGTGGCAGGCCCTTTACACCAGCCCTCATGATCAGCTTCTTCCAGGCCTAGGGCAAGTCAGAGGGGAAAGAAAAGGGCTGTCCCTTGGCCAGTTAGGAGCAGCCTACTTCCAGCCAAACAGGGATCTGACCCCAACTCACAGGAAAGGCAGGTTGGTCAGATCGGAGGGGCAGAATAAGATGGCTTTGTTTCCTCTCTCCTTAGAAACTGCTGCTCAGGACAGGGTTCCCAGGCTGTTGACCCATCCTTCCTCCAAAACCAGCCTCGAAGGAGGACTCGCTCAGTTGCTGACTCAGCGCAGCTGGAGGGGAGCAGCCCTACTTCTACCCCGCCTCCTTGCCTTCCTGCTTCAGCCCAGCCCTCCCTGGGCTTCAGCCCAGGCCCCCTCCACAGCCTGCGTCCAAGAGCCCTGGCCCCACCTAGGTCAGTCTTCCTCTCCAGCTGCTATTCAGGGCTGGTTGGTTATAATTGCTTTGGCAGAAGGGGTACCCCACCTTCCTGCCAGCCAGGAACCCTGACCGTATGCCTGCTGGCCTCCTGCGCCTGGCCTCCTGCTCCTCTCCTGCCAACAGCTGTTTGACACAGCCTGTATATCTCAGTAGAGTTAGACACCACCCTCATCAGAGGGATGGGGACCCTGAGAAACTGTCACAGGGAAGTCAGGGGCGTCTGGGTGTAGTACACCCACGCATGTTGCAAGGAGCTCAAAGATGAGCTCATGGCCCCTTTGAGTTTCTGTGGCCCACATCTGGAGGCAATTACAGATGTTCTCCAGTGGGAGTTCTGCAAAACACAGCTGGAGCCAGTGGCAGAGCCTGAGGAGGGGGGTCGGCCAGAGGGAAGAGGAGGGGGAGCTTAGGGCTCCCGCGCGGCTGGAGTGCGGTTTCTCCATCACGAGGAAATTGTTTGGCCCTGATTGTGGAGTCACAAGATACTCTCTGAAGCCAAGGGGGAGAGATGGTAATGGAGGACCAGAGACAGAGGGGGAAGAGGTGGAAGAGGCTTCACAAGAAAGGAGAATTTCAGGGTGAGGCTGCAAGGTCCCGTGCTTCTGACGTGCCCAGGGCCTGAGGGATCCAGTCCAGTGAGGCTGCCTGGCCACCCTGGGAGAAGCCTCCATGATGCACTGGGTCAGGCTGGGTGAAGAGAGAGCAGAGGGCCCGGTGGCTGCTGAGAGACCTGTGAACGCTGCTTTCACTGGCCCTACCCCACTTTGTCCATTGGGCCTGACCCAGTTTCTCTGGTTCCAAGTTCCTTTATTCGAAAGCAGCACATGTGAGTTAGAGCAGCCGGGAGGGAGCCAAGGGGAATCTGTGAAGAGGTTTGGGCAGAACCCAGGGAAGCGGGATCTAAGGAGACTGCCCTGGGCGCAAGCACTGAGGAGCAGCAGCTCTGCCCACCGCTGCACCCCACGTTTGGAGAGGGGAGCTATGCACTCTGTTGTCATCACCCCCCTTCTCCAGGGCTCCTGCCACCAGCTGGGCCCAGGCCCCCAACGCCGGTAAGGCTGCCTTCCAGGCGCTGGGTCAGCAGTATGGGAAGGGAAGATCTAAGAGGAGATGGATCTCAGAACCCGAGAGCATCTCCAGAGGAGATAGGATATGCAAATACCTCTGGCCAGCCCTGCCAGTACTTCACTTTCCCTTCCCCAGGGCCCCTTCTCCCAACCTGTCAGATTTCCCAGTCCTCTCTTTCTCCTCTGTATTACCAGTTCCCTTTCCAGGTAAGACACCAACATTTGCTGAGGTCCTCACTACACCCAATGCCATAGGCACTAATATTGGCCCCATTTTACAGATTCATAAACTGAGGCCTAGATAAGACTTGCTAAAGGCCGCAGCTCATTAGTCTAAAGTTAAAATCCAGGTCTGTCTGATTTTTTTTTTCTGTACAAATTCTGACCATGTCTCTTATGTGTCTCGTCCAGGGCGGACCTCATGGAGCCCTGTGTCTGCATGGAGCGGGTGAGGGGGGTAGGGGATTTTTTCGGCGTGTGTGTACTTGCCTATCGTGCCTATTGTGCCTGTGGCAGCACCAGCATGGGGACAGGCGTGCAGGGGGACAAGGGCTTTTCTCAGGGATCCGCTTTGCCAGGAGGCGCCTCCCTCCTTGGGACAGGAACAGCTCCTCTAAGGCAGAGGGGCTGAAGCGGCAATGGCAGCTGCTAGGGGAGGGACGGAGGTGGGGAATGGTTGAGGCAAGGGCTTAGTGGGGCGGGGGAGGCTTTCCAGGGGAGGTTCCCATTCCCTAAGGCCCCAGGAAACCCTAGTCAAGGCTGCTGCATTGTCCTGAAGTCCCTGTACCCCTTCCTAGCCATTCCCCATATCTGAGTTCATCTCCTTTAGGAGACCAATTCCTGCCTACCTAGTCAGCAGGTTTCTGCCTTCATCCTCCAGACAGGCTTGGGAGACTGGGGAGACCCAGAGGCAGCCTTCAAGGGGCTGGGCAGCCAGGTCCTGGAAAGGAGGCAGGCCGACTGGCCAGAAGCCACCTTCCAATGAGCTCACACACATACTTTCCACCCTGGCCCAGGGCCGATGGCGGAGTGCCTTCCAGGCCAGCCTTCACCAGCCAGGCCCAGCCCCCTCTGTCTTCCCCTGTCCCTCACCAGTCCTGGGCCCAAGGGTTCCATAACAGGATCCAGTACCCCAGGCCACAGCTGTCACCACACCCCAAAGGAACAGCTTCCTCTGCCTCCATGCTTAGGACGGGTGGCCTGGGCTCTCTTATTCCTCCAATGGGCTCTTCTCTGCTCACAGGAGGAAGAGACCAGCTTCCTGCCCCAAAAACCCATACCTGGGTAGGGAGGGTCAGAAGAGGTGTCCACAATGTAGTGAATTGGTGGAAGGACTTCCTCTGAGGGCCTGAAGTAGCTCACTGACTCAGGGACCAGGCCAGCTCTGGGAGCTGCCTCACCATGGGTCACATCCTGCTCACTCACTTGATTTCCCCCTAGGGGCACTTCCCTGATTTGGAGCAGGATGGGGTCTGGGTGGGGCAAGGCCAGGCTGACCACAAAGTACAGGAAAGATGGGTGCCTCCAAAGGCCTAGCAGATTCACACACATATGACAGGCTTCAGCTTTTTGGTCCAGCCTGTGGTCAAAGACATCACCCTTCACCCAGCTTCCAGAGACATGTAGCATCAGACCAGAAAGCAAAATCAATTCCCAAAAATATCCCCCTAGGCCACTGAGTGCCTGGCTCTGTGTTAGGAGTATAACGACCCTAACCAAATATCCTGGATCCAATAATATGTTCCTGTGGTTCTTGTATAATCAGTATACTCACACAGGATAGACAATTCATCCCACTTTGGAATCCAAAAATATGGCTATTGCAAGTAGATCACACAGCTGGCCGTTGTCCTCCAAAGCATTAATGGTATAGCTCTGTCAAGGTATGACAATGATTCATAATAATACTGACCCCATCACAGTCACTGAAGGAGCACGTTTCTGTCTTCACTTCCTTTATGAAAGAGTACGCTTAGTGCTAGGCATACAAGAGCCCTTTAAAAGTTTGTTGACTTGAAGGAGACTCACAGAACCCAAGAACGGACTAACAGTTACCAAAGGGAAAGGGACTGGGGAGGATGGGTGGGAAGGAAGGGACAAGGGGGAAGAAGGGACATTACGATTAGCAGATGTAATGTTGGGGGGGCACGGGGAGGGCTGTACAACCCAGAGAGGACAAGTAGTGACTCTATGGCATCTCACTACCCTGATGGACAGTGACTGCAATGGGGTTGGGGGGGGGGAACCTGATGAAGGGGGTAGTGTAATCATCATAATATTACTCATTTAATTGTAGATTAATGATATCAAAATAAACTAAAAAAAAAAAGTTTGTTGACTTGAATTGCCAGTGAGAGCTGTGGTATACACAAGTAAACAGCTATAGTTGTGAATATCTAAGTATCATGTACATATGTATGTAAGTATTCTATAAGTATTGTGTGTGTGTGTGTGTGTGTGTGTGTGTGTGTGTGTGTGTGTGTGTATGTGTATATATATATATATATATATGGTAAAAAGTCATTGAGCTGTATACTAATGTTTAGTACATTTTATGAATTTTACTGTATATTTCACCTCAATCTTTAAAAGACTAAAAAATGAAAAAAAAAATAGAGGTTAAGAGGTCCATAACTCCAGAACAACTACTTGGTCCCTATAGGCCTTCTCCTTCTGTGACAGTTGTCCCCCACAGCCTGCTCTTAATCTGGAAGTGGTTGGCATCGGATTGGGTTGGCCCAGCTCTTCGGGAAATACCGCCCTTCAGACTACACTCCTAGTCCAGCCTTCATCTGGACCCTGACCGGGAGGGCCCCCCCCACAGCAAGGTCTCTCTTTCCTATACCCCTCTAGGCTCCATGCCAGTTGTCCCCAAAGTCTCTCCTCCTGGCCCATGCTTCGGAGGTCTCCTCCACCCCATACCTGCACAAAACTGCATATAAATTCTGGGTGGAGAAAAACTGGAGAAGAGGCCCTGAGAAACACCAACCCCATTCTCTCCCGCTGGCGGCCACCCACTCTGCAGCAGAGGCAGCTGGGCAGGGTTTGCAGGATGGTAGCGCCCCCTTGTGCTGGCCATTGGCACTGCAAACCAGGCCCTGAGAACTGAGGGCTGACACAAAGCGAGCCCCTAGAGCCACGGATACCACCAGCCTGTCCCTTCTCCCTTTCCACTTTCCATGTTTCCATCGGGGACACCTGTACTTAAAGGGGTGGGACATTGGGCGCGACAGGATGACAAACCTTAGTCTTCCAGGGGCAGAGAGCGAAAAAGTCAGTTTCTGTCAGCTGTCCCTGTGCGGGGGTTAGTGGGCAACCTTCAGATAACTCTGGGAAGGAAGAGAAAGTGAGGTGGATGTAGGACAAACGGCTCGCTGGAGGAAGAAAGGGAGGCACTTCAGCTCCCACTCCTCAGAGCGCCTCGGAGTTGCCACACAGCCCCCCTGTGGACACCTCAGACATTGATCACTCCAGGATACTTGTCCCCTGAACCCCAGGGGTGGGGGGATCCAGGTGGGTCGGCACTTCTGGACCTCAGGATGCTATGACAGAACTCCCTCTGGCTAATGCAAGCAGGCTTCTCTGGCTCCTTTATCTAAGAGTGGGGACATTCCTGCACCACTTCTCTGAGGCCTTTGGAGATCACGCCCCAGCCCTCTTGGTGGGGGCCTCTAACCTGCACCCATCCTCCTAACCTCATCCCCACCCAGTGGCCAGAAGAATCCTTTAATCCCAGTCTCACATTTAAAAGGTTCTTAAATTTTGTAGTTAAAGAAAAATGCCTGTAGGTATTTTGTGAATATCATTATATTATTGTTTGGTTTGGGCTGAGTTTCCAATTGTTAACTGTAAACATTTAAGATACACCAAATATTTTCAAAACCATCTTGGTGTATTTAGTTTTGTAATACACCAGACGGCTCCAAAATGGACATGGTTGAGGGTGCTCTCAAACCTCCAAGGCGTTTCCCAAATCCTGTGTCTCATTCTTACCAAAGCAGAAGGAAACTTGTTCCCATAACCATACGGTAGGGTCTTCAGTCCCTACTCCCTTCAAACAGAGGTTTCTCCATATTGCAAAGCTCTCTCCTGGATACTGCTGCAGTCTTGAACAATTTGCCCCTTTTCTTTCAAGTCAAGGTTTTCCAAAAACTGTCTGCATTCCTTCACCAGTCATTTCTTTTTAACCCAACTTCTATATCTCTGTCCCAACACAGAAGTTTACTGAAACCTCTCCTTAAAAGACCCTAGTTACCGCTTTCTTCCCACCTTATGCTTCCAGAATCTCCTTTGCCTTTGTCTTCTGGGAAGTTAAGCCATCTTGAAGTCCACGTGTGAGAGTTGTCACCAAGCCTAACCATGCCCTTAGCTTCTGAACCTCGCGTAGGGAGGAGGTTGGTTTTATTTGCTCTGTTAATTCCAGTTTCTGCCCTTCAGACTGCACAGAATAAACAAATTCTTGTCCCACGCTACAGTTCTTCAAATATTTGGATTTAGTTTTCATATATTCAATACCTTACTAGGTTAAGCATTTCTGTAGGCAAAAAGCCTTTGTAGGTCCATAAACAGCTTATCATATGACATGGCCTAGAAAGCCCTCACTATTCCTATCACCTTCCTTTATATTAACTCAATTTGTCAGTCTTTTAAAACCTAGCTTCCAGTATGCAGGATCACACAGTGGTTGAGAACAAGGGCTCTGGGGTTACACAATCCGGGTTTGAATCCAGTCTTTATGTCTTATTAGTTGGGTGACCATTAGCAAGTTGAGTAACTTCCCTGAGCTTCAATTTCCTCATCTTTAAAATGGAGCTAATAATTCAAAGGGTAATTGGGGAGATTAAGAGGTATAATCTATGTGATGCCTATGATTGGCAGTCACTGACTGATTCATTCATTCAACAAACATTTGAGTGTCTACTTTGTGCCATACATATTTTTGGCCCTGGGAATACACCAGTAAACAAATAGATCTCTGTCCCCATGGAACTTACATTCTTACAAGAGGAGCAGGCAGTAAACATGGTAGATGAGTAAAATACATAGTATGTTAGATAGTGATAAGAATTGTCCAAATTTTTAAGTTCTGCATCCTTTTTCATTAACGTTAACACCTTTAAATCATTTCTCGCCTCCTGCACTTTACTATGAGCATTCAAGAGACACCAGGTTGCTTCTTCAACACTTTGCTTAGAAATTTCCTCAGCCAACTATCCAATTTCATTGCTCACAAATTCTACCTTCCACCAAACACTAGGACACAAACACGATTCAACCAAGCTCTTCGCCACTTTCTATCAAGAATTGCCTTCCCTCCAGTTTCCAATAACATATTCCTCATTTCCACCTAAGACCTTGTCAGAATGGCCTATATGGTTCATATTTCTACCAGTGTTCTGTTCACTGTCACTTAGGTATTCTCCAGGAGGGCTGAGGTCTCTCTACAGCTTCCCTCTCTTCAGAGCCCTTACCAGATAGCTCTGAAGTCTGTTCCCAGCAATGTCAGCTGTCTCTATCAGGCACCACCAAACTCTTCCAGTGTGTACCCAGTTCTAAAGCCGCTCTAGCTTTTTCAGGTTTTGTTACAGTAGCACTGCCACTTTTCCATACCAGGTATCTGTCTTAGTCCATTTGGGCTGCTATAACAAACCACCACCAACTGGGCGGCTTGTAAACAACAGAAATGTATTGCTCACACCTCTGGAGGCTGAGAAGCCCAAGATCAAGGTGCCAGCCTGGTCACCTTCTGGCGTGTGCCGTCCTCCTTGTTCACAGCCAGCACCTCATGTCCTGCATGGCAGAAAGGGTGAGAGATCTCTCTGGAGCCTCATTTTTAAGGCTCTAGTCCCCACCCAAGGGCTCCACCTCATGACCTAAGCATCTCCCGAAAGCCGACCTCCTAATACTACCATCTTAGGGGTTGGGAAATCAACATGCGAATTTGGAGGGGACACAGCCATTCAGACAGCACCTTGGATTTTGCACATGCTAGTAGTTTAATCTTAAGCAAATTATCTGACCTATCTATGACTCAGTATCTTCAATTATCAAAGGAGGACAAAAATAACACCTACTTCCTAGAGGTGTGGTGAGGATTAAATAAGATAATACAGGTGAAGTGCTTAGAATAGTGCCTAGCATATGGCGGCTACTCTATGTGTTCTATAAGTTAGCCATTATCATTTTGAAAACCAAACATCTGCCCATTTCCCACTATTTTTCATAATTCCTCAAAGATTTCCAAGAACATCTCTACAGGCCTATTGCTAAATGAACTTGATGATCTAGGACATATCGGGCTAGACAGTTAAATACACTAAACTTACTAAAGCTTAAACTTGTTAAAAGCACCTAGGCCCTCTTTAATGTCTTCCTATCCTTTTTTTTTGGCTTGAATTCACTCTTAAGTATTAATCCCAGTGTCTAGCACAGTGCCTTGCACTTGAAAGGCACTCTATTAAACATTCATAGAGCAAAAGTTTCTTCTACCCTGGTGCCCTTTCTCCTGATCATGATGACTGCTCCCAACAGCCTAGATCTTGGTTTTGTTTTTTGCTAGTTTCAGTTTGTGCAGCATCCCAGACCATGGGCTCTCCTCCTCCTCCTCCTCTTTCCCCCACCCCCAACCCTTCCCATCTCACCACCCCCTTTCTGCTTCCTAATTCCCCCACACCCCCACGTGCCCACTCTGCCAAGTACTCCCCATGGCTGTCTTCCTTTTTTAAAAAGGTGCCAGCTTTTCTCTTTCCAACCAGACTGTCAGCTCCTTGAAGCTAAAATGAAGTCTTAAAGAGTTCTAGGCATCCACCAAATACTCAGCATAGAGAAGGTAGCACTCAGCTAAAACCTCCGTGATTATTTTTTGGACTTAATTATTTTTAATTTCTCCAACCACTCTGCCCTGCTTCCCTTTGCTCAACATCTTCCTCCAATATTGAGGGTTCTATTTCACTCCTCATAAATCCCAGGGGCCACAATAGGGAGCACAGAGAGGCCACCACACCGAGGTCCCTTGGCATGGGACCAAGGTTCAAGTGGAAGAAGGGTCTAAAAGGCCAACGTTATGAATTCAGGCTCTGCTGATGTCCCAGTTCTGAACACAGAAAAGTTGATGTCAACAACAAATGTCATGAATAGAAAACTGTTTCATTTCATTTGTAGAAAGGAGTGAGCAGTATGGATTCAAATGTATACTCTGTCCAAAGCCAGATGGCCTAGGTTCAAATCCTTGTTCTAGCATTATCTAGATCCATGATCTTGGGCAAAATACTTAACCTCCTGGTGCCAGAGTTGCCTCATCTGTAAAATGGGAGGAATAATAGTGTGTATCTCACAAGGCTGTGAAGAGGATTAAAAGAGCAAATACCTGAAAAGTGCTTAGATCTGTGCCTGAAATGTCAGAAAAGCTCAAAAAGCATTTGCTGTTGTTATTGTTGATTAATACTACCTATCAGTGCCACAGGAAATTGATAACCCCAAGCCCACATAAACATCTCCTGTGACTAATAATAAAAATTGTTACCAGGTACGGGGTGGAGCACTTCCTAGATATTCAACTTGCACTCTCCCTAAATGTTGACCACATACTTAAGACGGAGTTGCATTATTACTAACGCCATTTTAAAACTGAGAAGCACAGAGAGGTTAAGTCGTTTTCTCAAGGTCACACAGTCAGCAAGTGTCCAAGGCATATTTGATCCATTTATTTACCATTTACTGAGTTCTTACTGTGTTTCAGCAGGAGAGAAGCCCAGTGCGTACAAAGTTGGCAGTCTAGGCCCCAACCTCCAGGAAGTTTCAGTTGCGAGAGAAAGGGCGGGGCAGGAAAGGGGAATAAACAAATAGTTCTAATAGCGGGTGGTAATTGCTGTAAGAGCGGCTCACACCAAAAAGTGCCACCGGATCTCAGACACTGAGACAAGAAAAGTACTAAGAACTTAAGGGTAAGAAAGACACGACGGTTACGGGAGAAGTAGTGTCCGGTAACAACCGTGCCACACCGAAAAGACTAACCAACGCAGAGTTAAACGCGGTGGCTACGCGCCGCGCCAGGCCCCAGCTGACAAGTCTTGGCAGGGCTGAAAAGGGTTAAGGCGAGCGGGCGACCGGGGCGCGCGCGTTGATTGGCAGGGGTGGGGCCAGGCTTGTCCTCCGCCCCCTCCCTCCGCCCGGGTTCCTCCAACCCCTGGGCTGGCGGGGGTACCGCCCGGGCGCGGGCCGGGAGCTAAGCCGAGCCGCCAGGCCCCCTCCCCTGCTCCCCTGCCGCGTTCCGCCGGCTGGACGCGCTGGAGAAGTTGGGCAGCGCCCGGGCCGGCCCTGGGGGCTGACAGTCGGCAAAGTTTGGCCCGAAGAGGAAGTGGCCTCAAGCCCCGGCAGGTGGCAGCCAGGCCTGCACAGGGGCCTTCGCGGCTGGCGGGCGGGCTCCCGGCGAGGGCGCGCCCCAGAGCCAGGCCTCGAGCCGACTCCCGGAGCTTCGGGAGCCGGCATCGGGAGAGCGCGCGGCAGCGACCGGGGAAAACAACTCCGAAGTTGGCGAGAGGCACCGCCCCTGCGCCCCGGCCGCCGCCGCCTCCCCCACCCCAGCCCTGGCATCCAGAGCACCGGTCGAGCAGACCGGGCCATGGAGCCCCCTCGGGGAGGCGGCTCTGGGAAGCCGGGACGCCCGGAGCGGCACCGCCTCCTCACGGAATAGACGGCAAAAGCCCTGGGACTCTTCCTGCACCTCCAGACCGCTCAGGATGCTCCCGACCACCCTCCTCCTCCTCCTTCTGGGTAAGAAACCGAAACGAGACTACTCACCCAACACCCCGCCCCCAAGGCTGTCACCCAGCCCAGGCGCCCTAGCTCCCTGCCAGTGCCCCCTAGCCCCCGCTGCCGCACCTGGCGCCGCCTGCCACAACCGCGGGCAGGCTCCAGCAGCCCCCCTCGGCCCTCATCCTCTCTCTGACTTCCCCTGATCACCGTACCCTACAGGTCGTGCTGCCGCACCTTTCCTGGAGGTCACACGCCGCAGCCTCCCCTGCTTCACCACCCCTTCCCATAAACTACCCGGAAGTCCCAGATGGCTCCCTTCTTGAGTTGCTCAGGTGCAGAAAACTCTTTAAGGGTGACTCACTCTCCTGCACTTTCTCCTTCTTCCTCTAGGAGGCGCTCTGGCCCATCCAGACCGGATCATTTTCTCAAATCTGGGTGAGCAGAGGGTCCCCTGAGCCGGGTAGGGAGGGCCGGGCTTGGTAACGAGGGGAGACCCAAGAGAAGGTTTCTCTCTCTTCCCTGAATTCCTCTGGTACCTACCATAGTTTCAGGTGGAGATCATCCACACTCTACAGATGGAGAATCTGAGACCCAGTGTGAGCCCTTATCTGGTAGTTAGGTACTGTTTTGTTTTTGCCAAATATCCATGCTTGATCTTCCAAGCCAGATGTAGTCCCCTGAGAGTGGAGACAGCATTTCCTGCTCTTCCTGGCCTGGTGGCTGGCATAAAGCAGACCTCAAATTGTTTGTGGTGTTGATACTTAAAGTAAAGCTATGATAATGTGGGGAGGAGAGGGCAGACTGAGGATTTCGACTCCAGAGTATGTGTGGTTGGAGACTGGCAGTTTCTCTGCTCCTTCTCGAAGAGCCCAGGGCCTTGAACACCTCAGGCCTGAGGAGGAATGGGACAGTAACAAGCCATTGACCAGTGTCCGTACCTTCCTCTGTTTCCAGCCTGTGAGGATCCCCCAGCAGTGCTTTTGGAAGTGCAGGGCACCTTACAGAGGCCTCTGGGACGGGAAAGCCGCATCTCCCCTGCCAACTGCACCTGGCTCATCCTGGGCAGCAAGGAGCAGACCGTAACGATCAGGTGAGAAGCACACAAGACACTGTTCCCTTCTCCCCGAGCCATGTAGAGGCCTTCAGAGATCACGGCTTGGCTCCATGGAATTCCATCCCTGTCAGTAGGAAGAAGAGTAGAATTTGATTTGGCCTAGTCTGTGCTAAAAGCCTGACTTGTTCCGGACCAGACATGGTGAATACGGTGCCTCACAGCTGGGCTCGGGTTGGATGCCTAGCTTGGGTCTTGGTCATCTCGGAAGGACAACAGTCACTCTAGATACAATAGCTCAATAGTCCTTGAGCTCTGATGCAGCAGCTCTGAGGAGTCCTTCAATCAACTGCTCATCCTTTTCTGGGATTCAAAGCTATTCCATAATCAGCTTAGAACCTTCCTCTGCATCCCCAAATCTCTTAAACAGTCCAAGTCTCCCCCAGCTCCTCTGACCTTGAGCCATGAGGTTTGCCATGTTAAGTACCAGGGTAGTTGTTCACCCAGTTTACTTCCCATGAATTTACCCAGAAAAGGGTAGGTGAAAGGAAAAGGGCCATCTGGGGAGAGGCTGCTTGCGGGAGGGATCAGAAAGCCATGGTGATCTCAGGTCTCCTCCTCACCACTGGGAGGGGCTGGTGAGTTCTGGTCCGCTGAGCTGTGTGGTAATTGCCAGTGCTGCTGGGGTGACAGTGCTACAGCAACTGGAAAGCAACCCATCTGCTCTTTTTTTTTTTTTTTGGTATCATTAATGTACAATTACAAGAGCAACATTATGGTTACTAGACTCCCCCCATTATCAAGTCCTCACCACATACCCCATTACAGACACTGTCCTTCAGTGTAGTAAGATGCTATAGACCCGTCTGTTCTTAACACAGTCCCCAAAGACAAGTCGTTTTTTCCAAGGGGCTCCAGCATGTATCCCGTGGTTTCTCGGTGTCACTGTCCTCTGTTAGGACTGTTGCCTTTGCTACAAAGGAATTGGGCTGAGTTCTCATTTGGGTATTTATTTGGCTTGTAGATAGGCAGGTGTTTTTGCTTCTCAGGGTAGAGACTGACAGCACTGTGGGAGGAAGAAAATGGCAGTGGTCAAGAGTATCTCATGTTCTGCTCTCCTCTACCCATGTAGGTTCCAAAAACTGCACCTGGCCTGTGGCTCAGAGCGCTTAATCCTGGGCTCCCCACTCCAGCCACAGATTTCCTTGTGCCAGGCCCCTGCCAGCCCTCTGCAGCTGCCTGGAGGCAACGTCACCATCACCTACAGCTATGCTGGGGCCAGAGCACCCATGGGCCAAGGCTTCCTGCTCTCCTACAGCCAAGGTGGGCTGTCCCAAGATGTCCATGAGGCTGTTAGCACAGGCAGTAGAGGCCTCAGGGAGGAGGGGGGCTCCCGCAAGCTCTGGTGCTTCACAGCCCCTCTCCACGGTACCGCTGCAGATTGGCTGATGTGCCTGCAGGAAGAGTTCCAGTGCCTGAACCATCGCTGTGTGTCCTTGGCCCAGCGCTGCGACGGAATCAATGCCTGTGGTGATGGCTCTGATGAGGCAGGTTGCGGCTCAGACCCCTTCCCTGACCTGACCCCAGCCCCTGTCCCCACCCCACCCTGCAATCACACCTTGCAAGACTTCTATGGGGTCTTCTCCTCCCCTGGATACTCACATGTGGCCTCAGTCCCCCACCCCCAGTCCTGCCTCTGGCTGCTAGACCCCCATGACGGCCGGCGCCTGGCAGTGCGCTTCACAGCCCTGGACCTGGGCTATGGAGATGCAGTGCATGTGTATGATGGTGCTGAGGCCCCTAAGACCCCCCGGCTGCTGCGCAGCCTCACCCACTTTAGCAACGGCAAAGCTGTCACTGTGGAGACACTGTCTGGCCAAGCCATTGTGGCCTACCACACGGTCGCTTGGAGCAATGGTCGGGGCTTCAATGCCACATACCATGTGCGGGGGTACTGCTTGCCTTGGGACCGACCCTGTGGCTTAGGCTCTGGCCTGGGGGCTAGTGAGGGCCTAGGTGAGCGCTGCTACAGTGAAGCACAGCGCTGTGATGGCTCATGGGACTGTGCTGATGGCACAGACGAGGAAGACTGCCCCAGCTGCCCACCCGGACATTACCCCTGTGGGGCTGCCAGCACCCCTGGTGCCACAGCCTGCTACCTGCCTGCTGACCGCTGCAACTACCAGACCTTCTGTACTGATGGAGCAGACGAGAGACGCTGCCGACACTGTCAGCCTGGCAACTTCCGATGCCGAGACGAAAAGTGTGTCTATGAGACATGGGTGTGCGATGGGCAGCCAGACTGTGCTGACGGCAGCGATGAATGGGACTGCTCCTATGCCCTGCCCCGCAAGGTCATCACAGCTGCCGTCATTGGCAGCCTAGTGTGCGGCTTGCTGCTGGTCATCGCCCTGGGCTGTACCTGCAAGCTGTATGCCATTCGCACCCAGGAGTACAGGTCAGTGGGAGTGCAGCTGACTGTAGACAAGCGGGGGCCCAGGATGAGACTGTGACACAAAGCCACAGGAGATCATGAGAGTGCCCACATTAGGGATAGGTTCCAGTGACCAGCTTATAGATTGGTTCCTGGGGTTGTCCAGCTTCAGGGACAGGGGTGCTCCTCTGATGGAACCACAAGTCTAGATCCTGAAAGCAATCTCAAGAAGGAAGGGGACCTCAGATGACTTTTGGGGAAGTTATAGCTCCAGTTGTCCTGGCCTGGGGTGGAGGGAGGAGACCTGCCCAGGCTGCGACAGGCTGCTCAGAGCACCTGTAACTGATGGCCCACATTCTTTCCAGCATCTTTGCCCCTCTCTCCCGGATGGAGGCCGAGATCGTGCAACAGCAGGCCCCTCCCTCCTATGGGCAGCTCATTGCCCAGGGTGCCATCCCGCCTGTAGAGGACTTCCCTACAGAGAACCCGAACGATGTGAGTCCCCTTCCCCAACCCTAGCACCTCCTGCTCCAGCCCCGCTGTGGCCCTGCACTGTGCCCTTCCTCTTCCATGCTTCGGGCCCTCCCCACCCCTCTGACTCTGATGTCGGCCTCCTTCCCTTGCAGAACTCAGTGCTGGGCAACCTGCGTTCTCTGCTGCAGATCTTGCGCCAGGATATGACTCCAGGGGGTGCCTCAGGTGCCCGTCGCCGCCAGCGGGGCCGCTCTGTGCGCCGCCTGGTGCGCCGTCTCCGCCGCTGGGGCCTGCTTCCTCGGACCAACCCCCCAGCCCGGACCCCTGAGACCAGATCCCAGGTCACACCTTCTGCTGCTCCCCTTGAGGCCCTAGATGACAGCACAGGCCCAGCCCGCGAGGGTGGAGCAGTGGGTGGGCAGGATGGGGAACAGGCACCCCCATTGCCTGTTAAGGCTCCCTTCCCATCTGCCAGCTTGTCTCCGGCCCTTCCTATTGTCCCAGAGGCCCTGGGGCCACTGCCCTCAGCATCCGTGGAGCCATCACTGCTGTCTGGAGTGGTGCAGGCCCTGCGAGGCCGCCTTCTGCCCAGCCTTTGGACCCCAGGGCCAACCTGGACCCCAGCTGGACCCACAACAGTCCCTTCCCCAGAGGATGAGGACGACGTGTTGCTGGTACCACTGGCTGAGCCAGGGGTCTGGGTGGTCGAAGCAGAGGATGAGCCGCTGCTTGCCTAGGTGACCTAGCTTCCCTGGGGGCTGTAGTCACAGTAACAGCAAGCCTTTAGGAAGGTCAGCTTCCCTTCCACCACTACCCTCCCTGGCCCTCCCACTGACTCTGTACCTGCTGTAAAGTTAGGTGTCCCTCAGGCAGGGAGAGGGTGCACACAGAGCTCCTCTGCACATGCCCAGAGCCTCTCTCTACCAGCACACTCTCCACCACCACCACCATTTGGGTGGTTGTTTTTAAAAAGTAAAGTTCTTAAAAGTATCATAGGCCTGGACACTCCATCCTTGCCAGATCCCCACCCATGAGTGGCCTTAAGCACCAGAATGCCAATTGTCTGGGGACATCCAGCCCCAAAGGAGGTGATTTGGGCAGGGCCTCACATTTTGTCAACTGTGATCCTTCCTTGAGGGCCTGCCTATAAAAAAAGCACAATAAATGCATTTTTTCCCATAGCTAGGTTATTGTACAGGAAGTCAAGGTTGAAAATAAAGAAATCAGAATGTAAGATTTTTGTAAATGAGCTGTTAGCCTGAGCCCTGCCTCTCTACCCAGCTCAGTTTATGGTCACCTCACCTCACTCCTCCCATGAAGGTCTTTGCTATGCTCTCCACTCCTGCTCTCTTCCTATTGGTCTTCTAACCACACACCCTTGACTTGTATACCACTCAGAAGGTAAGAAAGTTCTAGAGCCTCTAAGGACAAACCCTCTGCACCTTCAGCTCAGCTCTACAGTGATTGACACCAGAGGTGAGCACCAAGTTTCCTTATTGCCAGGCCGGAAGTGTGGTAAGTCAGCTGGGCCCTATAGCTGGGAAGGTTCCCATTTATAGAGTATTCCAGAGCACAGATCACAGGAGCAGATAGTCCCTGGTGGAACTTGGGAGCTGTGACTCCTCTCTCCACCCTTTGTCCCCACCAGGCACTCTCAGTCTGTCCTCAGCAAGACAGATGAACTCTCAGGTTGCCTCAAAGCCAGCAAAGATGAGTCAAGGAAAAATCACTAACATTCGGGGTATGGAGACGCTGGCATCAGCTTAGCCAAATCCAAGAGGTCTTCCTGGAAGAGGGCCCAAACTGAGTTCTAAAGAATGCTGTCAGTAGTTGGAATAGAGTTGTGAATTCTAGGCAGGGTGAGTCCACAGGATAAGCAAACTTAAGCCGACATGAAGGCTGGGGCAGTAGGCTGGGCCCTGGATCTCCTGAGAAAAGGCAGGAGCATAAGCAGTGGCCAGAGCTGAAGAGTTGGAGAGGGTGGTGGAGGAGGGAATGGTTTAAGAAATGTTGGGACCTGGCTTCTGGTAAGCAAGGCGACAAGCTGTCCCAGAGTTTGAAATTGGGACAAGGGATACAGAAGGAGCCTGTGGGGGTGGATGTGACATCCCAGGAGCAGAGCTGAGGCATTCCCTAAGAGAGGCAGGAAATGGGCTCTCCTGAGGCCCACGCTTACTCTTCCCTCCTGACCTGGTCTATCCACAACTGTCTGGTGGAGGCTCCTGTTGATGACACCCTGTCGGCATCCTTACTCCCGGCACTAACTGCGTAATGGGTCCATCCCAGCAGGTGAGAGCCTACCGAAGTGGCAGAGGGGATGTGGTGCAGTCCTGGGCCCCTGGTATCTTGGCTCAGGAAAGTCCCAAGCTCCTTTCACTGCAGACCCTCTCCAGAGATTAGGAGGGAACTCCAGAGATCCTCATCCTTGCTTACTGGTTTCCTGTTGGGCCCTCCCAAGTGTAGACAATCCCTGGGTCCCACCAGCACCAGGCCCAGTGAAAACGGTGAAGCAGGACTGTTGCTTCCCCTCCTGTGCCTCTCTATCACCTGATCTCTGTCCTCTCCTTTGCTTTTCTCTTCCCTCATAGCCACCCAAAAACCTTCAGCTTTATAGCCTCATCTCCCATCTTGCTTCAGGCCTTTTACCGCCTAGGGGTATTTATAATTTGAAAGTGGACAAAGATTTAAGGTGGAAGAATGCTCCTGGTAGAATGCTTCAGACAGCTGAAGGGAGGACTTGAGGGTAGGGTTGGGCATGTAGGTTAACTGGGAAGGCCTGGGTGTATAGATTTGTAGCTTGAAAGAAGGCTTTCTGGGTGCTCAGTGTGTGCTCCAGGATGTGCAGGGAGTAACGCTGTTTTTATCAATGAAGCCCCAGGTTGGTGGGGAAAGAGGAGTGGTCTTGTAGAGGCAGAATGGAGAAACTAAGACAGAGGGTCCTACCCAGAAGAGAGGGGGCTTTGAGGAACATCATCCAAGTTTATTTTCACCACGGTCTAAGGAAAAAGAAATGAGGTGACTTCAGATCCTATCGAGATAGACACTACTATTCAAGGAGCCCAGTATCAGGGCTTTCAGTGGGGAAGAGGGGGTGCTCTCAGCATGAGGTGGGGACCAGCTAGGGATCTGAGGTAACAGCAGATACTAGAATGCGGTCCTGAGGGAGCAGAATCAGCCTGAACGAAGCCCCAGGCCCACTGGGAAGAGCGAGGGACCCCTGGACATATAGTCTGACGCTGTGAGAACCCTGAATAGTTGGGCAACCTGCTGAGTGCCAGATCTTTTTCCATATGTAGGTAACTCTTTTTCACATGGCTGAGCCATAGGCATCATAATCCCAGTTGAAGGGTCAGGAGCAGCTTCAGAGGCCCAGTCTCTACTGAGAGGCAGATTTAAACCGTCATGTGTTCAGCTCCAAATCTCACCATGTCCACTATTCGTCAGGACCTCCCATTCCTGGGTATGGGCAAGTGTGTACCTCTAAGTAGTGGGACTAGAGAGATGGTGATGCAAGGTGGAAGCCAGGCTGGCCTGAGGACAAGCAGAAGACATGGTGAAGAATCCTTGCTGGGGTCTGCCACTCCTGACCCACTCTTACCTGTTATCATGGAAATGAATAACCACCTGAGTTTTTCAGATACACAAAGTTCACCCCTTCATAATTTAGAACTTTTGTGAAAACTCATTTTGGAAATAAATGATTCCAGACATTATACTCATCTTCAGCACAGCTGAAAAATAAATATTTCTATATAGCTGAGGATCATTCCTAGAACCCAATGGCTTCTCTGTAGCAGTGATTTCAGAAGCTGTAACAGTATCAGGGAAGCTATCTATCTTGTTGCCAAATAACCCTAGACCACTTTTAAAATGCTTGCAACTATTTTTTTTTTAATTGCAGTGTTGCTTCCCTTGCTAGCAGGCTGTCAAGGGACAGCTGCTCTAGATGTGCTTCTACTCTTTGAGGACAGGAACATACATGGACATACTGTTAATAAATTAAGGATGAGTGGGCCATGACTGAGGACTGGAGAGCCTATCCAATGAGTAATGCACATGAGTATCATAGCTGCTCGGGAGTCTCTTGTGCCCCATTAACCCCACAATGTACCCTGTCGTTGATCTCCAAATAAGTGAAATGTCACTGCACATTAGTCCTGCAATCTGCCTCTTTGATTGGAAAAGTCTGCTGAAGATAGTATAATAGACTGTTCCCAATAATAGGAGACAAGGCAGCAATAATGTAGCGATGAAAAACAGTCTTTGGCATTGGAAAGATCTGGGCGGGAATCCTAGTGTCTCCATTTCCCAGCTGCTTTGACTGATTTGGGGCCAGGCTACCCACCCTCCATTCTGCACCTTAGGGTCATGAGAATGAAAGGAGATGATACAGGAAGGTGCCCAGCACAGTGCCTGACAAAAAAGGGGAAGAGAAGGGGCTAGGAAATCAGAATTTCCTTGGGTGCTTGAGGGTGTCAGGAAGGAAGACGAGTGTGGGAACCCGGAGGGAACAAGAGCAGTAAAGGGGACATGACACCCCAGCTTCCCACAAAGAGGCAGACATGGTTGTGTGTGCGCCCTGTGTGGCCTGCAGTCCTGGCTGTGGCCCCAGAGAGCTTGGGAGGGGGGCTGCCACTCCTCACCCCCAACTTGGGACTGGGAACTTTTCTAGAGGGCTAGCTCTCATATCTCCCTTTTTCCCTTCTCTGATAAACACCAGTTGGTGGGCCTGGTGGGGAGGGAAAGAAAGGAAGGTGACAATGCATGGGGTAGGGGAACTGGACTGGACCATGGTTTGCACCCACCTGAACCTAGCGACAAAATGAAGCTGCACAAACAAGGTAGTCATTTTTCCTTCCTCAAAACCCCCATCTGCCTAGTGGTCAGGCTGGGAAATGAGTACTTCTGTGGTTCTTATCCCAGAATGAGTGGAATGGGGAAGGAGAGAGGCAGGGAAACTTGGTGACAGGGTGGCTGTTCCCCGTCCCCTGCATCTCTGTTGGTTTCTGCCTCTACCTCCTCTACTTAGCCACTGAACACGAACTCCGGGCTGGACACTGGGCTAGGAGCTGAGAATACAGAAACAAATGATGCACAGTTCTGCCTCCTGGAGAAAGACCTCCCAGTTCCTGGGTCCTTTCCTCCTGCCATCCTCAGCTCCCTTACCCACTGATCCCTTGCGACACTTCCTTGAACCCCTATCTCTTCGACCCCTCCGACTTTGTACCGTTCCTAACCACAATCGGCAGTCTGTGTGCTCCCAGAGGGAAGCTACACAAAGGAAGGGGGGGGGGGCAAAAGGAGGGAATCCCGCTGACATCACTGCTCATTAGCATGTGTGACTTCATTAGGGGGTGGGGCAATTTCCCCAGGTGTCTGCGGGGAGGGCACGGGAGGGTGGTATTTAAGGAGAAAAGCTGACAGTGCTGCGGAGTGAGGGAGCGGGTGCTGCTGGCCTCCCGGCTGCACACGCACACGCACACGGACCTCGACACCGACATGGACACGGACACAGAAACCACAGCACTCTGCCCCGCCAGCAGCCATCAGGCCTCCCCTCCAGGGACACCCACACCAGGTGAGGACTGAGCTGAGCAGGTTCTGGCTGAAACCATGGGGGTGGAAGCTCCTGCTTTGGTGGGGAGATCAGAACTAGGGGTTGAAGGAGCTCACGCCCAAAAAGCAAGACGGGAAGAATGCCCCTGGAAGTAGGGAAGCCTCCGGCTCACAGTGGGAGTGGGACTGGGTTGGGGGCCTGGCGGGGGGGGTGGCGTCACTGCCTGGACACCCCTCCCCCATCACTTCCAGGGCTCTGCTGGGCAGACCGGCGCTTAGCCCCTAGGTCAGCCTCCGCCCCAGGAATCCCGGACAAACAGGAGGGAAGAAGGAAAGGGAAGGGGCAGCCAGAGCCTGGGAATCACAAGCCAGGGACTACTCTGGGAACCAGTTTTAAGGGTTTCTGTGGCTCCTGGAGGCCCTGGCTGCCAGCCAAGTATTGATCCTGGGCTATTTGCAGCCTCTCTCCATCGGCCTTTATTGTGTCTGTCATTCCTCCTCCACTTACCCTGACCCAAGCATGGTTACCCTGCCTCTCGTGCTCCCTGCATGCTCCCCTGCTCTGCTTGCTAGTGTTCGCTCTCTCCATCTCTCCCTCCACCTCACCAGAACACAGTATTCTCTGGGACTCCCAGGGACAGCCAGGCATTCTGGAATCTCACACAGCCGTGCACTGGGGAATGCTCACCTACAGGGCTACAGGAAGAGGCAGCCCCTCACACACCCACGAAGGCCCCATACACACATCTCTCAGAGCAAAGGTCCTTCTCTGGGGACAGGATCCCCACAAAGTTTTTGACTCTACTAGTACCCAGCTCCCAGAACCTGGGCAGCAGCTTCAGCTTCTCATTGCCCAGGCCCCTCCCAGTATGGGGATTACCAGGGCACAAAGCAGCAGGGGACAGGGCCTCTTGGTGGAAGGAGGGGCAGCCCCCAGGGCCAGAGGCCTAGTCTGGGGGTGTGCCTGTGTGTCAGTGTGAAATGTGAGTGGGTGTGTGAGACTGTGCACAGGTACCACCCCTGCACGGGGCATGTTTTGACTAAGTTATGGCTGGAACCACACTGGCAAGCCTTCAGGTCAGCTCGCTGGAATCCCACCAGTTAAGGCTTCGAGGGGAGCTCAGTGTAAGACCGAGGATTCTCAGCTCCTCTGGGTCATGGTCATAAACTGGGCTTCTGAAGCCTGAAGAGCCAGGACTGAGCCCTCTGCAGATGGCTGGGCATAGCCCACTCACCGCTTCCTTCTCTTTGACTCCCAGAAGCAGATGCCACACTACTGAAGCCAGAGAGACTGCTGACAGGGTCAGAACAGGGCGGGCCACCCCCTGCCCCAGGAGCCCCCAGAAGAAGAGGCAGTATGCCTGTCCCCTACAAGCACCAGCTGCGGCGGGCCCAGGCTGTAGATGAACTTGACTGGCCACCTCAAGCCTCATCCTCTGGCTCCTCTGACTCCCTGGGCTCGGGGGAGGCAGCCCCCCCCCAAAAGGCTGGCATCTTCAAGGTCATGCTGGTGGGGGAGACCGGTGTGGGCAAGAGCACCCTAGCAGGCACCTTCGGCAGTCTCCAGGAAGACAGTGCTCAGGAGCCGGAGAACCCAGGTATTTGGGGGGAGCCCTGCACGGCTTGAGGGCACCTCTGGAGCCCTAGTCAGGGATGGTAGAACTCAAGGCATGAGCAGCCTCCAGAGGCCAGAACCTAAAAGAAGGTGCTCCAGTGCTTTCTGCGGCAACCTCCCTGGAGGGTGTTCCTGGTGCTGGGATCTGAGGTGTCCCTGGTTACCGGGTGTCACAGTAGTAGGCAGCATCCTAACAGGCTCCATCCCCTGTCCTTATTTCCCAGCAGAGGACACCTATGAGAGACGCATCATGGTGGATAAGGAGGAAGTGACTCTAGTTGTTTATGACATCTGGGAACAGGTGAGAACTAAGATGTGGCTGCAAGCAGGTGATGAACCCGGGAGAGCTGGGGAGGGGCAGAGTCTGGCTGGAGGCTGGAGGCTCTGCAGCCCTGCTTGCAACAGGTACTGGAACCTGACCTTCCCTAGGGATCATCTCAGAGAGCAAAGGCCCACAACCAATGTGCACAGGAGGGAACTGAGAGTTGCTGTCTTTCTAGGATCTTCTGACCCAGAGGAAAATTAAGATCTGAATTTGATAAACCCTGCAGCTGCAAGCCAGGGTGAACACCCTGAAATTTACCCCATCTATGTATTTTTCAGCCTGGAAGAGTATGTATGAGCTGATAAGAGGTTAGGGCTCTGGAATATCAGGAAAGGAAAAAATAGTGAAGACTTGTGAATATTTGGACAAAAATGGTTACTATGTGGAGAAGACAGATACACTTGAATAGTATTCATTTTTTTATTTAAGAACTTAAACAGAGGAAAGTAGGATCCTACTTGAGGATCCTATGCCCCCAATTCTCCCATGTGGGGCTCACGTTACAAACTTCTCCCTCCTCCACAAACACACTCACTCGGTGTGGAGATTGTGCGATTGACTAGCTCTGCTGTCCTGAGCAGGTGGCTTCTCCCTCACAACCTGATTCCTCATCCTTGAGATGTATGTGCTGGACAGGCTCGCCCATGCCTCCAGTCCTGCCATTGCACCACTCTCTGCCCATCTGCAGGGTGATGCAGGGGGGTGGCTGCGGGACCACTGCCTTCAGACCGGGGATGCCTTTCTCATCGTCTTCTCAGTCACCGACCGTCGAAGCTTCTCCAAAGTTCCAGAGACCCTACTTCGGCTCCGGGCTGAAAGGCCCCACCACGACCTGCCTGTCATCCTCGTTGGAAACAAGAGCGACCTGGCCCGCTCCCGGGAGGTCTCACTGGAGGGTGGGTATCCTGAATCTCAACCATATTTGCAATCTCAGGGGAGTTACCGCATTTTCAAAAGGCCCATTAACCTTCACGGGTGCCCAAACTCAGTTGCATTTAGCCCCAGGCTAAAGTAGGGCTGTCAGTGGCCACACCTAGAACCGGAAGATTCTTCTCTTCCCTCCCCTACCCAGTGCTGCACGGCCCTTTTCTCCTCCGCATCACCACCGCATGACCCTGCCTTGTCCCTTGCCCCAGTCCCTTTCCAGGGCACACCCGGGACCTCCCGGCCCACCCTTGCCCTGCGCGGGCCCAGTGCAGCCCGGCGGGCCCTTGAGCTGGTCTCTTCCTGCAGAGGGCCGCCACCTAGCAGGGACACTGAGCTGCAAGCACATCGAGACGTCGGCCGCGCTACACCACAACACGCGGGAGCTTTTCGAGGGCGCGGTGCGCCAGATCCGGCTGCGGCGGGGCCGGGGCTGTCCGGGAGGCCCGCGGCACGAATGGGGTAATCCCGAGGGCCCCGCGCCGCCTGCGCGCCGCGAGAGCCTCACCAAGAAGGCCAAGCGCTTCCTTGCCAACTTGGTGCCGCGCAACGCCAAGTTCTTCAAGCAGCGTTCCAGGTCGTGTCACGACCTCTCCGTGCTCTGAGCTGCAGTCTCCATGGTCACCGCGCCCTCTGCTTGTCCCCTCGCCCCGCCCCCTGCCCCCAGGTCCGGCTTCCTTTGTGAAGACAGTCTAGGAAACCAAAAATTCCCAGGACGCCCCGGTGTGACCTCGGGGGGGGCGGCTCCCTGGACCCCGGCTGGCGTCGTCCCCACCCCGCCCCCACGGCGACACCTACCGCCCCCGGAGCAAGCCTAGGAGGCGGCGGGACGCAGACCTGCGGGCGGGGCGGTTCCTGCGGGCCGGAAGGGAAATAGCGCTGCAAGGTATTTTGCTTTTTATAAATTCGCTTTTGACCACCTCCCCTGTAAAGAGATCCTAAAAGCGACAACTGGAAAAGGGCTTTGTAGACTCCTGTACAGTTTTCCACCTTTATATTCTTTGCGAATATGCCTCACCTTTTAAAGACACAGAGACGCTTCTTTGAGACTGCCTAAAAGGTTCTGGCTCTTATCTGCTGCACCTGTCCACTTTGCCTCTAAGGAGTTCTTAAAGGCAAGGGCCTGAAATTGCTGTTTTTCAAAATTGATTCCGTGATTTGCCATCGCACCAGGGCACTTCCCCTTTAAGGTTATTAAAGGTACGGTATGGACAAACTTCTGCCTTCAGATGCCATTGTGAAGAATCGATTGGTGGCAATCCCCATTTGACCAGGACCCAGGAGGCACCAGCAAGGGAGCCACCCTTCCCTTTGCAATAAAGAATTTTTTTACTTGCTCACTTTGACTTTCTGAAAGCCCCCAGGGACAGGATGGATGAAGATGCAAAAACAGACAAGAAAACTCAGGCCCAAGGGTGCAAGGAACCTAAATCTCTAGGGAGGCTCCGGAACTAGCTTAGTCCTAGGGTGGTCCACAAGGGGCCACAGACCCTTAAAGATAATTGGATCCAAGGTCATCCCTTTGAGGATGAGAAAATGGACCTGGAGGGGGGCAGAGACCTGCTAGAAGTAATTTAGTAACTTAGTGACACAGTGAGACCAAGTCCACAGACCCTAGGCTCCATCTCCTTATCACACTTACCCTGCAAGGAGCAGGCCAGAGGCTACATTTAGGGCCCAGAGCTACACTCAGCTATGACCTGAGCTGGTTTAAGGTGGGGCCCACATCCACCAGGAAGGCCCATCAACTGGGGCATGATGCTTGGCCTGCACCTCCCCTGGAAGGGCCCCATCACCCCAACTGTCACCTGCGAAGCCTGTGTGAGAGCTGAAGCTGTCATTGCCTCCCCTGGGGACGCCTACGCCTGCTGCTGCCTGAGCAAAGGGAGCAGAGACAGCAGTTCCCCTCACCCCTAGACATATAATACAGCTATCTGAGCTCCTGAGGGCCCGGCCCTCACTCCACCCCACCCAGGTTCCCAGAACCTGACAGAAAGAGGGATGAGAATGTCTCCTGAGTACTTAACAGTTGGGGAGGAGTCAAAGGGGCCAGCCTAGCAGGTAGTTAGGATAATATGAATAATGACATTATCCTTAAAGACTTTATTCACTTTGTTAATTCTTTAATTGACTATATAAGGTGTTACTACCTCTTTTACTGTGGAAGAAACAGAGCATTTAAGTAATCTTTCCTGAGGTCAATAAGGAACAGGGCTGGGATTCCACTCATGTCTGCTTGATACTTAATGGTAATTTTATCCAGATTTGCATCTGAGGTTTCCCTTCCAGTAAGGATGGAGGAAAAAGGAAGAGGACAGAGAAAATGCAAGGGATACAATGGCAGGACCATGGGCAGTGGCTGTGGTGAGCAGTTCAGAGAAATTACATGGCTATGTTGGAATAAGCCAGCTCTAAACTCTGGGGGCCATGAACAGAGGCAGTTCAAACTGTAAAATGCAGGAAAACACACCCTGGGCCCGATAAGGTACCAGATGGTTCTACAGTTGGGTTGAAACCTCAGGGACATGAAAAGGAGGGGTAAGAGGGGAGGGGAGCATGGAAAAGGAGGTTTGGAACCAAACTGCAAAGGACCTTAAATGCCAGGCAAAGGAGTTTGTGCCCAACTGTAGGCAGTGAGAGTCATTGAAGGTCTTTGAGTGTGGAAGTGACATGATCAGGATGGTTCATTGGGAAGAGGAGGCTGGGAGAGGTGCACGTGGATTGGAGCAACCCAGAGAAGGCCTGAGGAGCCCAGTTTAGGGCCAGTCACAGTAATGAATATGGAAGGTAATGAAGGACCATCCTGAGGGAGACCAGAGTGGGAGAGGAAAGACAGCATGGGCTTGACAGTCAGAACCAGTGGCAACGAGGGGCTGCATATAAAGGGAGGAAGAAGTTGAAAGTGGTAGGATGATAGCAAAGAACTATGACTTAGAATGCAAAGGACCTACAGGGTAAATTGCTCCATTTTAGAGACTCTGAATTTGAGCTGCTAAAACATCCTATGGAGTTACAGTAGCTCCCTGAACAGCTGGGTTTGGAATTCAGAACAAGTTAAGGCAAGAGAGATAGAGAATAGTGATCCCACAGACGGTAGTAGAAGGGCCAGAGGGTAAGACCCAGCACATGCTCAGTTTAACGTGCTGCTGCTGTCCTGACACTCTTCGAACAAGGAGCCCTGCATTTTCATTTCGTACAGGGACCCACAAATTATACTATGGGAACTACTAAGGGAGAGGGCACAATATAGGTTGGGATCCTTGCCACAAACCACACATGGGCTTCAGAGACCTGTGATTCTTGTGAAATGGTGCAACCAGATGTGTTTGTGCATTTATCTCAGAGTAGGGTTCACAGATCTCATCAGATTTCCAAAGGGGTCTGTGACCCAACAAATTACCAACCAGGAGAGTACTGATTGCTGCTAGGAAGGGGAACTGGGTGGGTGGAGGGTAGGTGTAGGTTTACTTTTCATTATATGCCATTTTTGTACCTTTTAAACTATGGCCTATTTTACCTGTTCGAAAACGAAATAAAGCATTGGCGTTCCAGAGAAAGAAGAGGAACCAAAATGAGAGTTCTGGGGATAGGCAGGTGATGAGGGTGGAGATGCAGCCACCACAAAGGCAGTGGCAGAACTGGGAATGAGCCTACAGTGGCTACTGCCAAGAGAAGAGGGATTTTGTAGAGGAAGACCACCACCACCGTCAAATGTGGCAAGAGAGGAGGAGGAGGAACAAGGAGGCCCAGTACCTTTTCATGTGGCAGAAGCTTAAAATATGCATACTTAGGAAGATGGTAGGACCTCCCCCGTGAGGGGAGCCACACAGCATGAGCCTCCCTCCCCCAAATCAGCCAGACCCATCAGCCCAACCCATCTGTGTGTTCCCTCTAGACGCCTACAGGGAAGAGCTCAGAACAGACTGAAGCTGGTGCCGGACTGGAGAGGTAGGGTCTTCTCTGACAGCCAGGCCATTCTGCCCCCTCCTTCGATGAAGGCAAAGCTGGGGCCAGGCTGCTGATCTGGGCTGGCGGCAAAGGGCCTCAAGCTGCCAGGGCTGGGTTAAGATCTCCCTGCCCACGTGCTCCTCTTTAACGGCTGCAATTTTGTTTTGGGATCTGTCTGTGCTCCCTTACCAGCCCCGCCCCTACTACCCCTACTCCCTCTGGCCCCCAAGACCTCCTCACTGGCTGAGAGCATAGACCTGGTGTGTGCTCTACCCTGAGGGGCCAGAGGTGAGGCCAGTCCTCTGTCTTGCCCTCTGCTCTGAGCCTCTGCTTACAGTTGGGCCTTTATGCCCAGATGCATCTAACCCTCTCTAGAGGCTGGACCAGGGGCTCTTTTCTTCCAAAAGGCTGCCGGAGTCATGGAAGGACACTTCACTACACTTCTGGGTTAAATCCTCAAAATGCTCAGAAAGTCCACCCATACATACATCTTTTTATTAGTCTAACATAGTTCCAAACCACCTAAGTCTTAAGTAAAATTTTCCTGGGCATTTTTATTTTTCATCCACAAATGGCTGTTGTTTCCCTCAAATACTGCCCTATGCCAATCACTGTTTTGGCCCATGTGGGGAAAAGAAACACAGACAGACACTATCCCTGCCCTCAAGGAACTTAAGAGTTGAGCTGGAGAGACAGCTCCAGGTGGTACCAGAGAGCACCGCCATGGCCAAAACAGCAGCGAATCACACCACATTCCAGCTAACTGGAGGCTGCATTATGGGCTCTACAGATTCTGAATAGAAGAAACAAAATCTGCAAGACATCCTTTAGGAATTGCGCCCTGAAGAGTATATGTGGGCTGCAGATAGGTAGAAGAAGAAAAAAGCTCCTTGTGGTGAAAGTACACGAGCAAATGCATAGGAGAAATGGGAGGGCAGCCGCCACAGAAGGTAAGGCCCCTTCCGTATGAAAAGCAGCAAAATGTGGGTGGATGGTGCAGCCAAGTTGTCAAGGGACACCAAAATCAGGCAGGAGCATTCTGGTTTAGTCCTTTACCATCTCAGTGCTCTTTGATGCATATGCTCAAGGTCCCTTTCCATCTATCTGAATCTTGAGGTCGTGCCTCCATAGTTTGGTAGCCTTGTAAACTTGAGATGTGAATACAAATTCAGTGGGGCCTTGCAAACATTTTAGTTAGCACACAGGCCCACTGTTTCCTGAATGGAGGTCTTTGCAGAAAGTTCCTCAACCTCTCTGCCTTTCTGAACATCAGCTCTCCCAACTATAAAATGAAAATAATACCTACCTTGAGGATAGTCATGAGGACTAAATAAAAATGCGAACGTCTTTGTAATTTGTCAAGCATTATACAAACGACCAGTGGAAGGAATTTCTTTTGCAACCTGCGTCTTGGTCCCTTTTTCAGGCACCCAGGCAGTCTGCTAACTTCTCAAAGCACAGCACCACCCTAAAGGTACAAATCACAGTCGTGATCCCAAAGGTCCAACATGCCTCCCATACTATTCACAGGTAACCCATTATTAGATTTGTTGTTTTGGGAAAGGTTGGGAAGAATATTTGGCAACTAAAGCCTAAGTGGTGACATTATACTACACAGTTTTCCATTTTTTGTTCGAATTATAACTTGTCTGTAGGGAAAAGACCTGTGCCGATTTTCTTACTCTGGAAGGAAATTGCCAGAGTGGAGCTAGGCCCTGGCGCCCAACAGTGGCAGGTGCCTTGGGAATGCTCGGGGCGACCAGGAGGGGCACTAAGCAAAGGGCTCTAATGGGATGCTCTGGGGTCTTTCACTGGCCAGAGCAAAGGGCTCTAGGTATCCTGAAGGTATCTGGGGGCTCACCTTGATTTTTCAAAGCCATCCAATTGTAATGCAATTATACAGCGTGTCAGGCACAGAAAGAGCCAGAGCCAGTGGGATGTGTTTTCCTGAAAGTGAGGCTGGCTGTATGTGACCCAGGACCTCATAAGCCTGGGACTTTTGCCCAGGAACAATTAAGGCTTATTTTCACCACTGCCGGGCCCTCACTCCTCCCCCATTTAAATCTTGAGTATTCTCTAAAGCTGGTGAGGAGAATGGGGTCAGGTAGAAAGGCAAGTGTGTTGGCATCCAGAGAGATGGGAATAACGACAGCACTAGTAATGGCGAGTTAACAAGTTCTAAGCCCCCTACACATCTCATTTGATCCTCACAACATCCCCAAGATAGGTACTATTATTTCCTTCTTACAGATAAGGAGTCTGAATTAGAAAAGTGAAGTATCAGCCAAGCTTACTCAGCTAGGTTGCAACAGAAGATCTGATCCATGCAGTGTTGCTCCAGAGCCTGACTATTCTGCTACAGCGTGGAGGTCCCCCTAGGCCCAGAAGTTAGCGAAGGAGGCTAATTCTCAGTACCATTCATTCTGAACAAGTCAGCTTCATGATTCTTGAAAGCTGACCGAAGCTCTCATCCTTTGCAGAACAGAGGCAAGAGTTTGACAAGTCTCTGATTTCCAAGGTCACTGTCTACCTTTCCGCAATCCAGCACTGACTGGCCCCTTTCCAGTCTTCGGGTACCTCACCCATCTTCTCATTGCCCTCAAAAATAACTGCTTAATGGCTCTCTTGTAATTGCAGCCAACTCTTAAGGGCTCTTGAGAGCATATCACCTGGGACAGCTAAGAGAACTCATCCAACTTTTAAAAGTGATCTTGGTTCAGCTCCTTCCTTGCATCCACTTCCCACAGGATTTAAGTTGGTTGGTCAGCTTCATCTCTCACAGAGCTCTCTCAACCAAGAGCACATTGAGAGCAAATGAGTTCTGGATATGAAATGCAAAAGTCACAAAGGAGAAGGGATATTTGAAGCCAGAAGATTCAGATGCATGATTTCTCATACCCAAATTCCTTTCCTGCATCTAGCTCATGACTAGACTTCACCTGGTTGCCATGGAAACATGCCTCTGGTAAGCAGCACTTTAGACAGAGCATTAAGGACTACCATGGTAACACCAAAAAGAGTGAAGCTACCTCCTCTTTTGGAGAGGTGAGGAAGGAATGGATGAGGCTGCTAGAGAAAGCAGGCTAGAACGGATGGCCTTCAGAAAGCCTGGCTCGAACCTGAGAAGGAATTAACTCAACAGACATGTAATACGTGCAAAGCAAGCAGTAATGAAAAAGGCTGGCCTCATCAGACTCTAACCACCTAGAAGAATTTACAAAGAACTGTAAATAAACACAGAATAAGACCGCTAATAGGACAAAGAATACTGAAAAGGGAAATCAGCTCCAACGAGGAAAGCGTCAGAGTTTTAAAGGACAGGATTTTAACCAGGAGGGGTGGGAAGTGAGAACAAGACGAGAAGACATGGAAGTAGAAAAATTCAGGGGATATACTGAAAACTCTGGGTACAGAGAGAAAGTTATACTTCCCCCTGACTCCAAGGCCTTAACTTTTCTTGGTACTGAAAGGTGTATTAAGATTAAGATCAAGGCATATAAAGCCAGACTGCCTGGATTGGAATCTCAAACCTGCTAATTATAATCGTGGAGCAACTTATTTAAACTCTTTGGCTATCAGTTTCAACATTTACAAAGTATACAAAAGCATCTACCCCAGAGGATCCTCGTGAGGAGTACACAATTCAAGACATATGCAGTGATTAAAGCAAGGCCTACTCCACACCAAATCCTGTGGAAATGCAACAATTATCATTACTCCACCTCCTTCCACCTCACTCATTGGAGGCAGGAGAACTGCTTCTTACTGCCCAAGAATTGCTTCCCAATTCTCACCAGACCCTTCCCTTAGAGAAAGGAGGGGGTGTGACAGAAGATCTCACTTCGTTTTTAACTCCTTTTCCTCCATCCTAAGTGCCAACAAAGGGGCATAGATAGGTCAAAGCCCTGCTTCCACTGGTAGCTCACATCTGGGGGTTGCCGGCGCCTAAGAAGGAAGCAGGCCGAACGAATCCCAAACTCAAGAACATAGCAGTTTAAAGAACAGGGAGGAAATGCCACTGCCTTAGCGATGACAGAAGCACAGGTTATAAGCCAAAGTGAGGTGAAACTCCCATTTAGAACTGAGGACTGTTGGGGAAATTCTAACCATGCTGGGAAAGGATCTGGGTCACAGTCTTACTTCTACCACCAGGCTCAGGCAGAAGTTGAGGGAAGTTTCTTTTACCTGAGCCTGGGCCCAGAGCCTGTTTACTGGCCCCCTTCTTCTTTCCACTCCAACCACCCCCAAAAGAGAGATGAGTAACGAAAAGGTACTGAGTCACACACAATGACACCAGCTGTCATTCACTAGATGCTGTCACCTTACATGGGTAGAGTAGTTGCCTTAGATGTTTCCCCATTTCCACCACTGTCTCTTCCCCAGAGAAGTTGTACGAGGAACTAAGAACAAGGCAAGAACTGAAGTAGGAGGAACCAAAGTGCAGGAAAACCAAAGTAGGTAGGGATGGGACCATAGGAAACCAAGCAGAGATGGGGGCCCAGCTGAGGCAGGCAGGCAAGGCTGAGGAATTCAAGATTGCCATGAGAAGGCCTGGTCCAGAGCCTCAGGCTGCCTCACACACACATCCAAGCTTTGCTTCGCAGGATCCATTAGCAGCCAAATCAATAACCATAGAGGGACTGGGCCATAGCCAGCTGCTCCTACCTTAAAATAATGCCGCCTCCATCCCTTCCCCCAGGGCCAGAGAGCAAACTGGATAGGGAAGGGGTGGGGGTGAACAGCAAGTGAGACTTCAGCAGCCAGGAACAAGCAAGAGCTAGCCCTGGCTCCCTAAGGCCTTTTATGCTACAAGCAGGCTGCAACTACTTAATACTTCAGTGTTAAAAGCTACCCCAGAAGCTAACATTACCAAAAAACATCACTCTGCTTAGAAGTCTGAGAGCTGACAAATTAAAACCTAGCAGCAATTATCCATATTTTTAGCATGACAATAAATTCTTAACATTCAGTTGCCATAGACACCAGGAAAGAATGGAGGCGCCCCAGAGAGCCTTGCCCCTGAACCTCAGACCCCCTCTTGGTTGGTCCCTAGCTGGTGAGCCAGGCTCTGGCCAGCCCCTTGCTTTAAGTTTTATAAGGCAGGCAAAGGAAGGTGTGTATCCCCTTCGGCAGGGCCATTCCTGGAACGCTGAGCTCCCTGAGAATTCAGACCTGTGTCAGGCAAGGCAGAGCTATAGGGAACGCAAGGGTTGGGAGAACTGACCGAGACAATAGCAGACTTAAGGCCTGGGCAGTCCTGCCGTGTGGTGCACAAACCCCTTTGGATACTGGACTGGGATTTCTACTACACAGAGCGCCAGTGGTGGGTATGGAGGCCAGTGGTGAATGGTGAGTTTAGGAGGCTTCACTGGTACTTAAGCTCCTTAAGATAGATATTCAAACACCCCTGGAGGAAGGTGCAGAATGTGCTACTGTCACACTGCCATCTGGTGGAAAGACAAGAGCTGTCCTTAGGCACAATGAGCCTGGAGGCTTGTCCAGTGGGCACAAAGGTCTGCAGGTTATGAAGACAGATGGAGGACGAGACCATGGAATGCAGACCCCATGGGGAGCTCCACCCAGCTCTGAGAGGTCTGTCCACTTTTCTTCCTAAAGAAGGCTAAATGAAACAATTGAAATAAAATGCAATGGCATTACAAATGTTTTATATCCCTAGAACTCATTATGGTTTTGGCTCATGAGGTGACAGACACAGCAAGTGACTGACACACATGTGGACAGCAGCCACAACAGCGGGGCTTGCCTTTCGTACAGTTCATATATACATACATATATATTATGTACACATACATACACAAATACATAATGCCTATGTGTGTACGTGTATACACACACACACACACAATTTACATACACAGACACACAAATCCAGTGAGAAGGGCTCACATGTGCCCAAGTAGGGGACAGGAGCAGCTTTAAAGGCTGGAGCTGAGCCCATGGTAGAGGCACATGGGAAGTAGCAGAGTAGCAGCCTCCCCTCCACCCTCCTACACTGGGCCAAAGGAAGGACCTGGGAGGAAGAACAACTATACAAAAAAGAGGGCAGATAATGGAAAGGTACTCCACCTTTCACAAAACTCCTGAATACCCCTAAAACACCCAAAATGCCTGGCAGGATAGATTGAAAGGACCAAACTAACGCCATGACAGGCCCCAGAAAGCCTCAGAAATCAGAGGGCCTGAGTTTCAGTTTCCCCGAAACCACCTGAAAGAATAGGAAAATTTTAAGTAGGCTCCGACCCTTGGCCTGAGTCATAAAAACCGGCCTGAACACAATGACACATTAGCTTGCAAACCCGTGCCTAGGTAATCCTCCCCAAAACTGATAGATTGTGAAGATAAAGCCCTGTGAGACCCTACTGTGAAGATAAAGCCCTGTGAGACCCTAATTGAAATATTTTTGCTATCGAATCATCAGCAGACCTCCCCCTCGCCTTCCCCTCGTTATGGTCCCTTTTTCCTTTAAAACCTCCTGTAATTTCTGCTCGTCGTCGGACTCCTCTGCTCCTGCGTGAGTTATGAGTCTTGACCCCAGCGCGCTGGTGGAATCAATAAACCTCTTGCTGTTTGCATCAAGACCGGTCTCTTGTGAGTATTTGGGTCGCCGTCCATCCTGGGGCTGAGCAGGGCCTGTTTTCTGGGCCTTACAAGATCATTCCCAAAAAGCTGCTGAGCCCACAGCAGTAGTTCTAGGTAGACTTAGGTCTAAGACAGGCTTCACAACGCACAAGTCCATGCTATCTTCTAGTGCCCTGGCAGCAGCAAGCCAGCACCTTCAAGGTTCACCCCCCAAATCCCAAAGTCCTCTTGGACTAGAGGTCTTAAGGGTTTTCCTCAACAGATTATAAAGGTATAGGAAAAGGAGAGCAGTTAGTGCCTTCAGTTAATGCCCTACGGCCTTCCCGATGGGGAAGGAATCAAGGGATCACTGAGAGGTCGTTGGCAAGGCCAAGGAAGGTCACCCCAGGAGACAACATACACGGAGAAACAGGTGTTCAGTGCAGGTGTAGATATGGTTCTCTTCAACTAGTGGCTTTGCTCAGCAGGGTCCATTCCCAACAGGGCCATGGGCAGGAGCTCTTCTTGGTGTCTAAGGTGGCGCCGATTCCCCCCAGAGTCAATGTCCATGTCCTCAGGATGGCTTGGTCCACAAAATGGAGAGAAGGGGCTGTGGGAGGGTAGATAGGGAAAAGAGAGGGGCAGGACCCGGAGGCACAGGGAAGCAGTGTACGGTGCCACTGATTTACCTGTGGAAAGGAGAAGACATAACTAAATGGGAAGCCAAAGGAAAAGAAAATAACCAAAGACTAAAATGAATTAGGCCCTGAAACTCACATGGTTAGGGGGGTTAAAGAGGCTGGAAAGCTGGAAGCACTGAGAGTCAACTGCCTGGGAGGCAAGGTTCAGGGCCGGACTCAGAGCTGGGACAGAGAGGCAGAGTGAGTTAGTGAGCACAGAGCATCCCTTCTTTCCAGACCCCAACCATTTTCTCCCTTTCCCAAGTCCAAATCTACCAGTCAGAGCCACTGGGTTCAGGGCCCCCAGGGGAACTGCCCCATTCAGTTGCAAAGCAGCAGCTGCTGTGGTTGGTAACTGGATTCCAGAGCCTAAAGGGGAAAGCAAAGGTGAGGTTAGGTCCCAACCCGATTTAAAATTCAACCCTCTGTTCTTCGCTCTGCAGAGAAACTCTACCTTCTGCCAAACTGGCCATGAGATGCAAACATCCACTGGCTGAACCCAGATCCAGCTCCTGGTCCCCATCAGGAAAAGTGATGTATGTGCCACCATCTAGTCACTCAGTCACATGGCCAGGTCTCCCAAGTCAACCAGCAAGTTCAAAGCCATTGACCTTTTCAGGTACACTCGGAGTCAAAGAACTACAAGAAAGCAAGGCCACATCAGTCACCTCCTGGCTACAGACATACATTTCAAAGTCCCACTAACACCTCCAGTCCTATTACCCCAGGAAAATTTCACATTCATGACAGCACAAACTTTTCCCTCCCAGGGAATATGGCCTAGGAGCCCCAGCTCCCCAGAATGGTTGTCTGAAAAGGACCTTTTCCAACTGAGTCAATGGCAATCACTTTTAATCTTCCAACTCCACCAAGGACCTAACAATGGAAAAAGTCTATTATCATAGGATGCCTAGCCTGACAGGCTGTTTCACCAATTAACATGTAAAACAGAAGAAAGACAGCCTGAGAGCCAAGGCTCCTGGGCTTTTACTTCAGCCCTCAGGACTAGTAAGCTTCAGTTTTCACAGATTAGAACTGGGAGTCTCGAACTGCAGAGCCCAGCCTTGGGAGGGAACACAGTCTGGTGCTGAGAGCAAGGCCGCTCCCCCAACCCCACCCCACATGAGAGCTGCTGACTCGGTGACCTGATGGCCAGAGGGCCTCTGCTCTCCAGTCCTCATCAGCAGCACCACAACAGTGTGGCATAAAGAGATTCTGGTCTGTTGGTTTAAGTGGCAAAGGTATTGACCTAAAAGGGATCAACACAAGGGCAAAAAGGCCCCACAGGAGCCTTGCTGACTCTGAGTCAGCAGGGAGCTAGAAACACCATAAACACGACAGCCGGCTTTGTTTACTTCAGTATTACCTGCCTGAGGGCCTGGCCCATGGCACTGACACTTCTAGGCAGGTGGTGTAAGTGGCTTGTCTTTTACTGGATACTTCTGAGGTGAGCAATTCCCATGGTAGAACACAACCTACCTCCCCTTTGCCCTGCAGACAACTGGGGGAGGGGGGGGGGGTGTATGCTGCCTGGACTGAACCCAGAAAATAGCAGCTCTATCAGACTTTGTGGCTGGCAGCCAGTCCTCAGCCTGGAATCACATGGTGCTGGAAGAACCAATTATAAGAACTGGAAACAATTTTTTTGAAGTGTCAGGAAAAGGTGAGACTTGCCAACTATTACGTGGCCTCCCTATTCTCCCTATAGTGTTATTTAAATATAAAGATACTTCTCAACAGGGAAACTGCTTCAGATGGGGTAACACCAGAGGGAAGGACAACTTCCCATTCCCACACCATCACAAAAATATACTAACTCTATAAAGTATGTCTATAAGAGCCCATAACTAACTTCCCTCATGCCCCCAGCCTTTCAGCAGCAGCCTGGATTCACCATTATTCCCCAAACAAGTCGCAGCACCAGGGAAGCTGGCTGAACTCCTGGGCACCCCAGTACCAGGGCCACTGACAAGAGTGTAGGAGCAAAGCCCAAATCTCAAGCAAGGCACTCATCTCAAGGGGCACAAGGCTAGTCCAAACTTAAGGCACCAAGCTTTAGGAGTCATTTGGACAGTTCCTAAAGAAGGAGGATGAAGCTAAGCAGCAAAATCAGACAAGCGGGCAAACCCAAACTAAAATTAAAAAGCTACATACTAGACACTCACCGTAATGAAACCATGACTTTTAGAGCGGCCTGTACCCAAGTACTTCATCAGGATAATATTATCAATCAGCAGAATAGGGAGAAATCATTGTAATCTTTCTAACCCACACCTTTGATCTTCCCTACCAAAACTGTTCTAAGTAACTCTAACTTTCTAGCCAACCAACTACATCTCTCCAAATCCTTTAAAGCAAGACAAAGGCCATTTCTTTCCAAAACACCTTTTCTAACTAGTCTTACTCAACCTGGAGCCCATGACTTGATTTCATGGTGCCTGACTCTGTGGCCTACTGAGCAGAATCAATACAGAGATGGAGCCTGACTTACCCAGCTTGGACCCACATGCCCTGTATGTGTACAGTGAGTTAATCAAGGTCAGACAGAACAAAGGGGTACACTCATCCTCCCTACATTTTCCAGTTCCCATCAGGGGTTTCTTTCATTTTCTACTCACTTTGCCAAAGGGTTCAAAGATGCACCAGAGTGTGTCCTCAGCAATACTGAAGTGCAGGGAGCCCACAGAAAGGCACACTGGTCCGCCACTGCCCTTCTGTAGGCTGTTGACCAGGGTAGCCAGGCGGTTTTCCTCTGCCTGAGGAAAGAGCAAATAATGGTTCATGTCCCTCAGCTCCTACCTCCAGGACCGTCTTCTCATGTCAGTTTCTCAGCCTACTCACCTGTGAGGCCTGTACACTGACAGGCACTCCCAGCAGCTGCTGCCCAGTCAGCCCAACGGCCAGAGGCAGGCTGGATTTCACAGAATTTCACATGAACAGTGCCTTCAGAGCAACACGAGTTCCGATCCGAGAGGACATGAACATCACAAACCTATCCAGGGCAAAAAGACAAGCCTGAGTTGGGCATAAAGGGGGATGGAGAGAAGCTACTCAGAAGAAAACTGAGGGGAAGGTCACCTTGCCAACAGCGGAGAAGTCCTCCAGGTCTTGGGGCTCAATGCCAGCAGCTAACCGCACACAGAAAGCTGCGCAGGCATTACGCTCCTCAGGACTCAGATCATCAGCTGGCTCCCTGAGCAGTGGGTGAACAGTGGTGAGACTCGGACACCAGTGCGTGGTCATCTCTCCACGATCAACTACCACACATTCGGGTTGTTTGGCTCAAACAGCTCATTCGTACCTCACAATCCCTACGGAGTCCTCACTATCCGCTCACCTGACCAGGCCCTTCTCTCTGAAGTTAGGCCTCTTACTGTGTCATCGGATGCCATCGTAGCAGATCTGAGGAGCCATCAATATATAAAAACTTCACTTAAACTTTTCCTCCCATTCCAGCACTCTTCACTCCCTTCCCCCACCAAGAAACAGACCTCAGGACATACATCAGTAATTAGGGGACTCATCAGGAAGCATTTTCTGTACAATACTGACTAGACTTGAGATAACTCAAGAAACATTAAGACAGATTTAACCGATCCCACTTTGAAGCCTTCCTGTCTATGCAGGCAGGGTAAGACTTCTTGTTTCCCCCAGGCTTTCACATCTAGCAATCACCTGTCCTCCACAAGTTTGTCAAATAAGAAAAATAGAAGACACCAAACAAAATCAATGGGATAAATTATTTAAAAATTACTATTCTGAAATCGATATACCAAACATGGATGAATCTCAAAACAATTATACTGAGTGAAGAGAGTCCATGCCATATGATTCCATTTATATAACATTCTAGCAAATGTAAACTAACCTGTAGTGACAGAAGGTCAGTGGTTGAACAGGGAAAGAAGGACCTGGGAGGGGCCCACAGGAAAGGACTATTTCAGGGTACACGAAACCTTTGGGGATGAAGGTTTCCTGGGTATTTACACATCAAAATCCATCAACTCCTATACCTTAATGTGTACAGTCTTATATCAATTATGCCTCAATACAGCTGATGGATAAAAAACCCCAACAAATCTGAAGGATTTATAAGCAAGGAGGCTAACCATAACCAGAATTCAACCTTCTGTATCCACAAGAGCTCTGTCCCCTTCAAAGCGGCTAACACAGCATCCGATGCTGCTGTCCTTGTTCCCCTTGGAGCCCGTCCCATAGCCTATCTGGATTATTTAAACATAAAGTAAGACTAATATAAAACAACATAAAAATAAATATCATAGTAATCAATATCATAAAGTAATATAAAAATAACAGTGATCATTACCCTTATCTTTCATACTTACAGGCAGTGTGCTAAATGTGTTACAGAGATAGATTCTTGTAAGGAGCAAAACAATAAAAATTACTTGAGGCTGAGCAACCTAAGTGTCCATCAACAGATGAATGGATAAAGAAGATGTGGTACATATACACAACGGAATATTATTCAGCCATAAAAAGAAAAGAAATCCTACCATTTGCAACAACATAGATGGACCTAGAGGGTATTATGCTCAGTGGAATAAGCACAGGTGGAGAAAGACAAATACAATATGATTTCACTTATTTGTGGAATATAAAAACAAAGCAAAACAGAAGGAACAAAACAGCATTAGACTCATAGACACTGAGAAGTGACTAGTGGTTACCAAGGGGGAGGGGAGTGGGCAGAGGTGGGGGGGGGGGATGGGAACTGTTGAACCACTGTGACTACATTTGATAATAAAAAATGAAAAAAAGAAAAAAGAAACAAGGTCAAAGTTTCCACTGTGAGATCTGAGGAACAATGGCTGCTCTCAAGGGCCTGGGTGCCAAAGAACAATGTTTTAGGCTGTTTCTTTCTTAACTTTTGCTGACCAAAATGTAGAATGGTGCCAGATGAAGAAGTCAGGCAATGAATGGGTCTAAACATGTTTCAATGAATGAATCATACTGTTAAAAAAAAAATTTGAGGCCAAATTTAAGGTTTAAAATGGAAATCAAACTTAAAAAAGGTGTGTTTAAAAAAGTGAACTCACTCTTATAACAATACCTTACATTTATCTGAAATCAAAGATAATATATGGTACAGACAGATACTGAGTCCAGTATACTTAAATAAGCTCATATGGAGGAGCTGACTCTTCAGGTCTTCTAATACTAAGTTTAATGTTCCATCCATTATATCAGATTACCTCTCTCTCTTGTGGTTTATAGACTATCCTTAAAAAAAATTTTTTTAAAGAAAAGTACAGTGAACCCTCCTACACTGCGGGTGGGAATGTAAACTAGCTCAACCATTGTGGAAAGCAGTATGGAGGTTCCTCAAAAAAACTAAAAATAGAAATACCATTTGACCCAGGAATTCCACTCCTAGGAATTTACCCTAAGAATGCAGCAGCGCAGTTTGAAAAGGCATATGCAGCCCTATGTTTATCGCAGCACTATTTACAATAGCCAAGAAATGGAAGCAACTTAAGTGTCCATCAGTAGATGAATGGATAAAGAAGATGTGGTACATATACACAATGGAATATTATTCAGCCATAAGAAAGAAACAAATCCTACCATTTGCAACAACATGGATGGAGCTGGAGGATATTATGCTCAGTGAAATAAGCCAGGCAGAGAAAGACAAGTATCAAATGATTTCACTCATCTGTGGAGTATAAGAACAAAGAAAAAAACTGAAAGTACAAAACAGCAGCAGACTCACAGAACCCAAGAATGGACTAACAGGTACCAAAGGGAAAGGGACTGGGAAGGATGGGTGGGAAGGGAGGGATAAGGGGGGGAAAGGGGCATTACAATTAGCACACGTAATGTAGTGGGGGGGGGACACGGGAAAGGCAGTATTTACAAGAGAAGACAAGTAATGATTCTATAACATCTTACTATGCTGATGGACAGGGACTGTAATGGGGTATGTGGGGGGGACTTGATAATAGGGAGTCTAGTAACCATGTTGTTCAAGTGATTGTACATTAATGATACCAAAAAAAAAAAGATGCCAAGGACCTAAGTAAGAGACTAAAGGTCACTATTCTCTCTACAGCAGTGATAACATCCTACACACCTATGCACTTTAAAGTTTACAGATAATTCTAAGAACTAGATATCAATCCTTAGTTATCCTTGCTTTTGAGATGAGAAAGCGAGGCAGAAAGGCTACAAAGCAAGATGTGAACTGAGATGCAAGTATAGTTTTCCTTTATTAAATCGTATCTCTCTCTGAGATCTTTATTTTAGGAATAAAAAAATCTTGTAGCAAGGCTGACATAAAATTTCAGTTATGAAAACTACCATAGCAAAAGACGTGTCATATTTTGTACCCAAAGAATGTACAAAACCAAGAGTGAATCCTAATGTAAATTATGGACTTTAGGTCATAATGAAGTATCACTGTAGGTTTGTTGATTTTAGCAAATGCACTGCTTTGGTACAGGGTGTTGACAGTGGAGGAAGCTGTGCATGTGTCAGGCAGGGGGTATATGGGAAATCTCTGTACCTTCCATTCAACTTTGCTGTGAACCTAAACTGCTTTTAAAAATAGTTTATAAAAAGTGAATATAAAGGTTTTAAGAATATATAGGAAAATAAAAGTTGTGTTAATAATAAAAAAAAGTACAGTGAAATAAGTCAGGCGGAGAAAGACAAGTGCCAAATGATTTCCCTCATTTGTGGAGCATAACAACGAAGCAAAACTGAAGGAACAAAATAGCAGCAGACTTGGAGACTCCAAGAAGGGACTAGTGGTTACCAAAGGGGAGGGGAGTGGGAGGGCGGGTGGGGGGGGGGGGAGAAGGGGATTGTGAGTTATTATGTTTAGTACACATGGTGTGGGGGAGTCACCGGGAAAACAGTGCAGCACAGAGAAGGCAAATAGTGAATCTGTGGCATCTTACTACACTGATGGACAGTGACTGAACTGGGATATGGGGAGGACTTGATAATATGGGTAAATGTAATGACCACATTGTTTTTTCATGTGAAACCTTCATAAGAGTGTATATCAATAATACCTTAATAAAAAATTTAAAAATAAATAAAATCCTTAAAAAAAAAAAAGGAAAGTACACAGCATACCAAGATGCCTATTTCTAAATGTACACTCATCTGGAGAATTAATGTTTGATAGGCTTATCAAAAGAATCAGTCCCATTAGTCACACCCTTTTTTTTGTGGCTTCTAATTATGAAGCATGTACAGCTTATGATTCAAAATAACTGGAACCAGACTAGTTGCAATATATATTTTTGGCCTATTGTAGAAAAATGTTCTAAAAATAAAAGTTTTATCTTCCAACTCCGTTCCTTTCAGTCACTTCGGCTGCCAAGTCTATTCAAATTTTCTGTCATAAAGCTCTTCCTTATTTTTTACAACCTGTATTTTCCTCCCCAAATGAAACACATCTGATTTCAGTAACTGCTCTTTGTTGAGTGCTAGTACAGGCGGTGGGGATAACTTAAGGGCACATACACAAAAACTTTAATGTGAGAGCACAAATGAAGCCCTATGTGCGGAATAACGTTTTCACTCACTCAGAAACGAATCAGTCTATTTAAGCAGACATAACCAACACGAGCATATCTGGAATCTTGCCATCTCACTGGGTTTGCTGTATATCTTTCTAGCTGTCCTAAAAGCAGTAAAGTCCCAAACACTGTGCATTTTCACGTTGGTGGTTTCCAAACTCTTTGTCCTAACTTAAGGGTCGAAGTCTGTTCAATTCCATCCATTAAAAAACTAGAGTGCTTTTCTTCCAGCTCTGCTCCAAAAACTGCTTTAGGTGCCCAGAATCATGGCAGTGTCTGGACCTTGTCATAACAGTCAAAACCCAAACCAGCACTTAGGCCCCAATGATGAAGGAACAAAGGAGAGTGAAGAACCACTGTCAGCCCAGTTCAGGCAGAGATTACCAAACGCTGGAGTCCCAGGCCAATGACAGCGCTATCTACTGGGTCGGGTCCCTGGACTGAGCACAAACATATCCAAACTGAAGGCAGCTTAAGAACAGGAATACTAAAAAAGATAAAGACATTCCCCACGTTGTGTAAAAAGACAAAGCTACTACGCTTCAAAACAACGGGCCTGTAGGTAATTCATTAGCACCACCTCTGCGTGTGGTTCAGTGTCCCAACGCAAAGCTCTCATCCGTGATCTCACTACACTCTACCGCCCCGGAATGCGTGGTCACAAAAAGTACGGCGGGACGAGACCACAGAGGCCAACACAGTGAACCTGAGTCTTCCAGGGACTAAAGATGTTGGAAGAAATCTCAGTTCCCTCCTCTCTCTCTGAGGGGGCACTATGGGCTGAAAACCCAGTGTCCTCCCGGACTGCGGTGCGTGGCTGCTCCCTCCCCAGTACAGGCGACTCCAGCTGTCCGGGCCGCGGAGCACTCCCTGGGGTCCTTGAAGCAGCAGCTTCATCGGTAAAGGACGTAGCCACCAGGATGCCGATCTCTCAAATTATGCCAGCGGACTACATTGATGAAACGAACACTTCCAGATTAAAGTAAACAAAAAGAATGTTTACAATTTTTAAAGTTTGCCCGATTCTGCTCTTGACGCCATTTTCTACCTGTGACGTCAGGGGGAGGTGCCGTGGGGCAACGTCTTGGCCTCGGGACTTCTCATCAGATCCGGGTGCCTGTCGGGGGGGCCCTCGGCTTTCTCCGTCCCTGAGTGGGCTGTGGATGGCGAAGCACGGCTATCTTGCAGTCTCAGTGGTAAAACCAACACTGCGGCTGGAGCCGCTCCTCTTCCCCAAAATGGCGGCAGCTCTGCGGTGTTCCAGAACCTTCCCCGATTTGCGCACGCGCCGAAACATTCACGAGGAGGAACTAATCTCATCGGTTTCGCGGCTACAGTACAAAGTACAGACTTTCTTTGACTAAAACCCTAGTTATGGGTGGAGCCAAACTCAAATGTGTCTTAGCAACCACGACGTTCCCGCTGATTTGGCTAACCTCTCCGAGACTCGAAGTGGCAGCTCCCGTGGGCGGCCGCCCATGGCTCTCATTGGCTGTGACCGGCGGAAGGCGGGGAACACGGGCAAAGAACCAGAGGGAAGGACTCTCCTATTCGGCTGACTGAGGCCAGAGCCGTGGGCGAAGCCGCCCACGAGGAGGGGAAATTGGCGTCTTCAGCCGTCCTACTCTGATTTGCCGAGGGGGTCCTACCCGCGACCGCTGTGTGGAGAGCAGCAGCGTTTGTTTCACGTCGAGGCTTGTAGACTCACGTACTCGGTTCTCGGCGGGCTGTCTACACAACCCTCCCAACCGCCGCCTCCTGCCCTCAGCGCTTGGGACCTGGGAAACTTAAGTCTTGCCACAGATTTGGCTTTTTCCACACAGCATTATTGTCATTGCCCGGTCCTACAGCTCACGTACCTTCAGTTCAAATCAGTGCCCCACAACCTCCCATTACAAGGGTAAATCTGAGTTTCTCAGGTGACTCCTTGGTGCCATACTCTCCTCTCTCTAACCAGAAAAGGAAGGAACTGTCGCCCACCAAGGGCTGCCAGAACCCCTAGTCCTCTGAGACCTAATAGAGCGGTCAGAACCGAAACTGGTTATAACGTGGAGCCAGCCAGAGTCAGAGACCTGTGTTCCAGTCCCAATTTGAATATTAACTTTATATCATTGCACCAATTTCAAATACCTCCTCTGTAAAATGAATAAGACCAGATGATCTCTCAGGATTTCAAACTTTTAACAACCCTGCAATTTTATGCAAACAAAATTGGTGCCTTTTCGCTGGAGATGCCCGATGGCTTCCAGGGTCTCTCACAAGGGGTAAGGAAGGAGCTGGCAGTGCAACAGCTCAGGAAGGCGGAAGAGAAATTGGCTTGACTCGCTGCCCGTTCTGTCCATGCTGGCAAACTACGTATGCCTCCTCCCCAGAGAAAAACCTAATCACGGGTCCTAATGGATGACACCCATCTACAGCTGCTCAGGAAGGCCTATACCCAGCAGCCCCAAGAGTCACCACTAAACTTCCTAAATAGGGAATAAAGCTAGGCCACTGCGGGTTTTGGGTAAGGGCACAGATGTGAACATGCCTAGGTTTAAGTAAGATGTGGAAAGCAGAGGCAGGTGTCAGCAGTCTTGGGGTGGGAAGGCTGTAACTTCACTTTATTTGTATTTCCTCCCACACAAAACCATCAAAACAGGAATAGAGATGGGCAGGGAAAGGGCTGAAAATCTGTTCAATCCACGTTCTCAGGGCTGTTCCAGGGAGCTCCTGAGGCTGAGTACCTGCTGGAGTAACTTCAGACCAGCACTAATTCATATGCCCTGGCCTTAAGTCTTCAGATTAGTGGCTTGAGCCCTGCAAACAATTTTCATCCCTTGCCCACTTGATGTAAGGTAGGAAAGCAGACTGAAATGCTCCTCTCTGAAGGGCAAGGGGTATCACAGCCACAGATGCACTGCGCCTTCTGTGCTACAGCAGAACCTGAAGCTGCTTCCAAGGGTGTGGACGCTTACAGGCAGGACTAGAGGCCAATGGTGTAGGAGCGGCCTGTGGGGTTGTGAATAGCAGAACAGACTGGTGCTGTCACAGCCCACTCATACCACACCTTCTTGGAGTTGCTGCATCGCCAGAAACGCACACAGATGGTCTGGCCCTCGCGCACCGTGATGGGCTGCTGTAAGAAGAAAGACAGGGAGGTTCAGGGTGGAGCCAGTGAATTCTATGTGGCAATACACTGAGCTAGATATGGAGACAAAATGATACATGATGTTCCAACCCTCATGATGTTTACTTGAAGTCTATCAAAACAAAAAATCAAGGAGTGAACAATCAGACATGGAATAAATGATCAAAAGTGTGATGACTGCTTGAACAAGCGCCTATGAGAGGGAACGCCAACCTAGTCTAGGAGGGCAGGGAAAGCTACCCAACACAGGAATGTTTAAGGAGGCCTGGAAGCTAAGTTAGCAGGGTGAAGCCATGAACAAAGAACTTTCCAGGCAAAGGAGACAGGTATGAAAGCCTGAGGCAGGAAAAATGGGGTATTAGAGGAACCAAAAGGAGGTCCACTGGGCTGACGCAATGTAATTGAGGGAACAGTGGCTGAAAAGGCAGGCTAAAATTAGATCACACCGAGCCTTACAAGCAATGTTTAGGATTTTGACCCTTATCTTAGAGATGGTGGGAAGGCATTGAAAGGTTCTAAGCAGTAGAGAGATGATCAGATTTGAGTTTTTAAAAGATAACTCTTGCTCAAGGTAGAGAATGGACAGAAGAGTAGCCAGGGGAGTTGTGGGGAAGCCAAGTGGAAAGCCACTGCAGATATAACATCTGTAACAGGCATCCAAGAGCATGTGAGAGCAGAACACAGGTCATAGCCAAGCATCATCCTGGGAGAAGGGAAGGGGCAGAACACCAATGACAAAAAGTATTCTTTAATCCCCAGAGTCGTGAATGTGGTTCCTACCTTAATGGGGAAGAGAATGGGAAACCATGAGAACATCCCAGGAGAATGAGTCTCTGGACGGATACCTGTGTGGACAAAATAATCAACAACTTCAGGTCTCTGTGACTCTCTTTTTTGCCTAGTTTGGGGGGCGGGGGGGGGCGGTCCCTTCTGTGAACACAAAAACAAGTCATCAAAGATCTCCATTCACTGATTCCTGGGTTCCTGTGACTCTACAGGAAACTTGTACAGGCATACCTCACTTCATTGCACTTAGCAGACATTGCATTGTTTACAGCTTGAAGGTTTGTGGCCACCCTGTGTTGAGCAGGTCTACTGGCACCATTTTTCCAGCAGCATTTACTCACTTCATGTCTCTGTGTCACATTTTGGTAATTCTCACAATATTTCAAACTTTTTCATCAAAATTTTATTTGTTATGGTGATCTGTGATTAGTGATTACAAGCTTGCTGAGAGCTCAGTTAGCATTTTTTAGCAATAAAGTACTTTTAAATTTAATACATTGTTTCTTTAGACATGATATTGCACACTAAATAGGCTACATATAGTAGAAACATAACTTTTATATGCACTAGGAAACCAAGTAATTCATTTGCCTTGCTATATTGCAACACGCACAACACTGCAGCGGTCTGGTACTGAACTTGCAATACCATGAAGATATGCTTGTGCATAAGCTGCCCAGGTAGCCTATGCTTACACCATCTACTGCCTCAGACACTCACTCAGGGTGATGTCTTGATAAAGTACAGTCTCAAAGTAGCCTGCAAAGCCATGCAGCACTGTGTTCACCTCCACGGGAAACTCCAAGGTACAGTAGCGGTTGTTGTCAATCATAGGATCTGTCAGGGAACAGTGGTGTTGGTGAGAAGAAACCAGAAGCTCTAGATAACAAGGTAAAGCATGAACAAGAACCAGGAAAGGAGGCCTAGATAAAGCTGCCCCAGGACAGCAAGGAAAGAAACCAGGAGTGTGAGCTTTCACCCATCCAGTCAGAGGACAGCCACACAGAAACCCACCTCTGTTGGGATGGCTAAAAGTAAAACAGGGCTGGGGTGCAGACAGCTGGTGGAAGTTGTGCAGCCGTACCACATAAGGCATCTCAAACTGGGCCTGTTCCAAGACAGAAAGCAAGAACTGGAGAAGACATGCAAGAGATATCTACTTCTTCAGGAAAAGAAGCTCTAGCTTCAGGGACACAGAAAAAGATAAAAACATAGTTTAATTTCAACCATTTCCCACATCCCGAGCTTCAGTGCAAGAAAACAGTTGAGTGATTCTATAGCATCTACTACACTGATGGACAGTGACTGCAATGGGGTATGTGGTGGGGACTTGATAACGGGGGGAGTCTAGTAACCATAATGTTGCTCATGTAATTGTATATTAATAATAGCAAAAAAAAAAAAGAAAGAAAGAAAACAGTTGATGCTAATGGAGACAAAGAAGAAGATTAAAAAGATTCCTCCAGAAGGGAGTGTCTCTTTACCTCAGGGTCGCGGTCCTTTTCTCGACAGGCTCGGACCTCATTGTACAGCTTGGAGGAGGAAATGGGAGCCAGGAAGGAGGTATACTCCCCAGGGATGCTCACGCCATCATCTGCAGAGCAAAAGGGTCCTATTAGTTCCCAAGGGATGGAAATGGTGTGTCTGTACTAACTGAAGCCCCAAACCTCCACATTAAAACAGACCCAGGCAGCTCCATGCTGTTCCACTCCCAGGCCAACCTGCTCCCAACTCCTGTCATGGGGGATTCCACTTCAGGTTAATTGACACAGTCACACAAGATTAAAACTGGAAGGAACCTAAAATATTCTAAACTAATGGTTCTTAACTTTTGGGGGGTCAAAGACCTTTGAAATGGTGATGAAAGCTAAGTCTGAGGTACATATCACTTCAGCTCAGGGAGTCCACAGACCTCAGATTAAGTCTCTGCTGTAGTCCATGCCCCTCATTTCACAGATGTGAACACAGAGGTTCAGAGAGTTTACTTGGTTTGCTAATAAGGGCACTGACCCAAGTACAACCCACCCACCCCTAAAACCTGTAAACTCCTATGCTGCTGCCCCTCCCAGAACCCCAGCCTTCCCAGCTGATAATCCGTTCCCCTTACTCAGTATACCCCAGGGTGGAGGCACCTTTTAGGAAGTGCTGGGCTCCATCCAGGCACTCAGGTGACAGTTCATTGTCAGCAAAGGAGCCCAGAAGCTCACTGACAATGATGTCTGCTTTTTCTGGAGCCACCCATTCCCGCATGTCTGACGAGACCACCGTCACCTGGCTTCCCCATTCTTCAAACTGCCAGTTCTCTAACCTAAAACAGAGATGACAAAAGTGAGGACACTGATAAGAAAAAACTGGGAACAAACTTCCCAGCAAAGAGGTCGTTACTCACGTCACCACAGCGTTTGGGTTCTTCTCCACAGCATACAGCTTTATCCGCCGGTCAGCCTGCTTGGATGCCCGCAGGGAAGCATTCACCAGGGGACCCCGGCCTGCTCCTAGCACCATCAGCACCCTAAGCAAAAAAGGCGAAGAGTCAGGCTGAGTTGCCATATAGAGAAACAGGTGGGCAAGCCTGGGACGGGGCTGAGCACTCACTGGACACTGGAATCCTTCTCGTCTTCTGGCACTCGGTCTAAGAGACATTTATAGATGGCCTGGGGGGAAGGAAAGAAGACCTCGTGTCTCTAATCCCATTCTCAACCAGGTCATCTCAGCCCTGCACTTGACCCTAGCTGGGACCCACACTGTACCTGCTGGTATTGAGAGTACTTGATGGGGTCCTTTTCAAACACTTCATATGTCTGAGATTCCAGATTGTCCATTAGTGGCTGATGGATGAGAGGAAAAAGGCAAAGTAAGGTTAGCCAGTTTCTGGCAAGGACAGTGCACCAGCCAACACCTTCTCACTGCCTCCTGAGCCCTGACAGGTTTTAGGGCACCCCCTCCTCTCAGTGCACTCTAAGACCCACCTGGAGTGGGGACTGCAGATAATCTTCGTAGCCCTTGGCAAAGAGTTCGTAGGCATTGGGTGGAGGGCGGTTCTGGCTCAAGTATTCCAAGTACTGGAGGTAGGAGCAGAACTCCTTCTCTGAGTGGTGGTTGGTGCCTGTGATGATGAACTGTACTTCCAGCTGTGAGAGAAGTCAGGCCATCAGACACAGTCCTTAACCAAGATTCGGAGATATTATTATGGTGGATGGCCAAAGAGCCCTGGCAATAAATAAGGTCCAGACCACAGTTTTCCAGCCCAATAAAACACCTCCAAATTCCAACAAAAGCAGCCTAAGGCTTCAATTAACCTCCACAACCCTCCATTGTCATATATGCATCATCTTGGGTTGGAGGGCCACACGAATCCTCACTCTAACATCTTGAGTGAAACCTTCTGCAAAGTTCTCATGAAATCTGGTTCCTTTCGAAATGTTTCTGGGGCTATTGCCATTGCCTTTTTTGCTTTCAAGACCCCAACTTTGCAGAAATTGCTCTCCAGAAACTAGAGAGGAAAAGAATCAACCTCACAGGAAAAAAGCATCATACATATTGTGACTAAGATCAGAGGATTATCTGGGTACCTTTTGAACCCTTCTCCCACTCACCTTGAGGAGCCGGAAGATCAGCCTCTGGTGCATCTTAGAAAGAACAGGAAATCCCTTCTTATTGGTCAAGAAAATGCTGGTGGGGAGAATGGCTGCTTTGATGGGCTCCCCAAGCCAACGATCAATGACATGATTAGATGGGAGATCGGCCCCAATTTCAAGAGCTACACAAGGGAAAAGAAAGACAGGTCAACTATTGCTAGGCAAGAAGTCTTTCCTTTTGTGCAAAATCTGTTTGTTCTTAAAAGGAATGTAGACTAAGGCACAGAGAAACTAGTAGAATTGCTCAGCCACTAAGTATACACGAAACTTCTGATTCTTATTCACAGGAGGTCAGAGGAAGGATTCTTATCCTGGATGCTTGTGGACTTACCCACTGCAATCCTCTTGCTATAGTCACACAAGGTCCGGAAGTTGTGCCACCTGTCCAGAGTCAAATACAGAAAAATACAGTCAAATACATATGGCCCACCAATCATCATAGCTCAAGAAAACCACCCTACAGTTTCCACCCTATACTTTCCCTCCCCCTCCCCGTTATCCTGGTACAGCAGCAAATGGAGACATACCACATCCATGTCTTCTCCTCTCCACTGTACTCTTCTGTGTGTGTAGTTGGAGCATTCTCAATGATATCATCTCGCAAGTCCTCTGGTGCCACCAATGGTACCCGCATCCAGAACTGCACATGAACAAAAACCCTAGTTAAAATTCTATTTTGAACTTGCTGGGTCCAGAAAGCTTCCTTCAATTAAAAAGAACTTAATCCAGATCTCAAGTTAATCCTTTTATAGGCTTTTCACAATTTGTGATTATGTGTATGTATCCTGTGTATATTCTTATGTAAATATCTGCCTTGTCCTTTATCTCAACTGTTAAGTTTCTGGAAATAATTATATATTCTATATGTTTTATGACTCTATGCCTAACACTTTTAGATGGGGCCGTTGCAGCACTGACATTTCAATCCTGCCAAATATACCCTTTAGTGAATGACTAGGAACAAGAATGTACTTAGCATAGCCTGCCTATCATAATTGCAACAGGAAAGGAGGCCCTCAGCCATACCATGGAGGAGTGGTGGCCAGTGTGGATGTGGTTGGTCAAAACTCTGGCCAGGTTTGTGTTATCTTCCTGATTTAGGGGCAGCAGGAAAGCTGGAAGACCCAAATATGCCCCAAAATTCAGTTCCTGTAACATAGCCTGGAATAGAGACCAAGAGGAAAAGGTTAAGAGCTGGCTTCAGATGCATTACAACAAACGTACTAATTCATGGGGGGAAAAAATTGCTCTTCCCACCTAGCTTGATTATAGACGTAATCTTTAGAAAGATCCAGTGGAGAGGTTAAACAGTCTTACCGCCTCTGAGTTCCTGCGGATCTTCTCCACTTTTGAGTCTGGACGAATCCATGGAGAAAGCTTTCCCACAATTAGCGTATTCCAGTCTGCACACCCCCACCCAAGAAAGACAAAGACTGAGTGAGGTTCAGTACTTTACTTGTTGATTGTTTAGTTCTTAACAGGGAATAGATAGCTGAGCTGAGAGACAAACGCAGATATGGGGTAGTCTGATGCAGAACAGGGAACTAAGGCTTTTAGCAGGTAAGCAAGGAGAAAACGAGTTATTTATATCCCACAGACTAACCAATATATCCAAGTCAGGAAAAGAGGAGGGCACTGATAACGCACAAGTTGTTACTGCCTCTGACAATTAAAGGGCATATGGGATGGTCCCTACCCCTTCCTGACAGCAGTAGGTCTGATCGTGTCTGGGGGCCCGGCCGATTCTTAGCAGGTTCCTGAGTGAACTCCCTCTTGAAACGCGGGTGGAAGACAGGCATGCAGAGGAAATCAAACCTACAACCGCGACAGACCCAGAATTGTCATGTAAAGAGAGCAGCAGTACCCAGAGGTCCAAGCAACTGGATTAGGCTATCTCGATTTTGCACAACCCTTTCAGCTGCCATCAGTCACCCCACTGGACTGCTGAATTCAGCCCACCTTGGAGCATATCACTTCCTCTGCACTGTGCCTCGATTTCTCCCCAAAACACAGCCATAAAAATGAGTAAGGAGAAAACATAAAAATCCACGCCAAGTGGATTTGTCACTGGTTTTCCAGGATTGTCAGATCCAGATCTGTCCCTGTACTGCACATGCCTACCCAATCAAGGCTGATCTCTTCCCTCCTTAGCCCCTCAACATTTCCTCCCACTCTCAGACAATAATCTCGCTCTCCAGGGCTCTGAAGGGCTGTACGCCCTTTTCGGAGTTTATCTGACAACTCTCTCGACTTTTAGCCTCAGTGACCACACGCCCCTAATAAGTTTGTTTTGTTTTTTTTCTCACGCTCCAGGGCCCAAGGCTTCTCCCGGCTAGGAGTAATGGTTTCTCCCGCTCTCACCTGAACCCACTCCGACCCCCTCACCCCTGGCTCTCGGGGATGACTAGTCTGCCCCTCTCTGTCCCCGAGTTCGGACCCCGCTTTACGCTCGCGAAGGCCCAGGCCCTCACCCCTGCTTGGCCACAGCCCCCAGTGTGTCGGCTATTTCGGGGACGCAATTCAGGTCCCTCCCGCTGGACACGCGGCTCCCGCCAGCACCTCCGACCGCCATCGCCGCCATCTTTTCCCTCACGCTGTCCACGCCGGGATTCCTCGATACTAGCAGCCAATCACAAAGTCGGAGGGAAAAAAACCCGGAAGGCGGGACGAATCTCCTTAACAACCAGAGCGTCCTGCACGGCTCTAGAGCAGGAGGCGGAGGGGTGGGGAATGGCTCTTCCCGCCAATCCGTGGGCCGTACCGTGACGTAGTGTGGCTCCGGAAGCTCCACCAATCTTAGGGTCTAGTTTTTGACGAACTTTAGTCTCTTACTCTCCCATAATGCTTTATGTATTCGTAGATTTCAGTTGAAGAGAGTATACAGCCCATGAAACCCTGAAGTATAAGCTTGAAGAATTAACATTGAGAACGGAGTTATTGTCTCAGGGCCAGTGGCGCAATGGATAACGCGTCTGACTACGGATCAGAAGATTCCAGGTTCGACTCCTGGCTGGCTCGTGGAGGCTTGGCCGTTTTATTGCACCACCCCGTGGGTGTAACATGACAATAATCCATATTTTTAAGTCTCCTCTCCCTTCCTTTCCTTGCACCTTTTAAAGTTTCTTCATTATATTCTCATACTTCCGTTTTCAAGTTTTAATTTGAATTCTGCAGGCATCTTTTGTCAGCTTTTCCCGTTACCTAATCCAAAGGTGGTTATTGTGTCACTAGGTCCATCTGAACCCTGGGAAAACTGGGTTAATGGCTGTTGCTCTTAAATTGAGCTATGGGCCTTAGTATATTTTTTAATTGTGGCAACTCAGTCACTAATTCCTCGTAGTTCTTTATTTCAAAGACAAAAGGCAAATAAACACCACGCACGCACATACACACACACGCATATACACATCCCTGAAGACAGAGAAGGAATTCATGGTGAGGGATTACAGTGGAGAGGAGTCATGAGCTGCCTGGTGGAAGCCTGAGAGATCTCTACATTTTCCTCGAGGGACAGGAAAGAGGGAAAGGAATGAAGCAAGGACAGACATGTGGAGGAGAAAGGGAGTGCATGAAGGCAAAGAGTCCAGAAGTGTTGAGGGTCTGACAGTGGGAGTGGAAAGGAGAACACACTACAAAAGGCTCCAAACAGGAGGTGTTGACAGAAGTCAGGGACCGATTGGCAGGGAGCCCTGAGAAAGAGAAATCTGGGGGTGATGCCCAGGGTTTTGGCCTCTCCGTGAGTGCGACAAGAAATGAGAGAACCCTGTTGACAGAGGAGAATCGGAGTGTAGGTTTGGGAATACTGAATTGGACGCCTAGGAGGCGCTGTGTAATAGAGAGTGGGATGAACAGCGATCTGAACCAGACAAGATTTGGAAATCGCCAGAAGAGAGGCAGTGACTGAAGCCATGAGACTGGATGAGATCACCATGGCCCGTGGGGAACAGAGTCCTGGGAAACACTAAAAAGGGTGTGGATAGGATAAGTAAGCTCTAAGGAGCCCTGGGTGCCCCAAAAGGATGGAAGTCTGGGAGCCAAAGAACTAAGAAAATGCCCATGAATCCTAAAGGGATTGGATGTGCTTTTATTTCCATCTTAGTCTTCTTTTGATTCCTGTAGATTTTATTATTACTAGACTTTATTTCTTAGAACAGCTTTAAACGTACATAAAAGTTGAGCAGATAGCCCAGCTAGTTCCCGTATGCCTCCCACAGCTTTCTCTATTATTAACATCATAACATTGCTATGGTACATTCGTTTCAATTCATGGACTAATACTGATACGTTATTATTAACTAAAGTCCATAGTTTGTTCAGAGTTCCTTAGTTTTTACCTAGTGTCCACTTTCTGTTCCAAGATCCCATCCAGGATACCGGATTACATGTAGTTGCCATGTCTTCTTAGGCTCCTCTGGGCTGTGACAGTTTCTCAGATGCTCTGTTTTCAAAGACCTTGATAGTTTTGAGGAGTACTAGTCAGGTATACTGTAGGATACCCCTCTATTGGAATTTAATGGTTTTTTCATGATTAGACCAGAATTATGGGTTTGGGGGAGGAAGATCACAGAGGTAAAGTGTCATTTTCATCACATCATATCAAGAGTACATACTGTCAACATGATTCATGACTGTCAATGTTGACCTTTATTACCTGGCAAAAATAGTATTTATCAGATTCATCCACTGTAAAATCACACTCCTTTCACTTTCATCCTGTACTCTTTGGAAGGAAGGCACTATGTACATCCCACGCTTAAGGAGTAGGGAGTTAGGTTCCCCCTCCTTTAGGATGGAGGGTCTACAGTACTTATTTGGTACTTGGAATTCTTCCCTGCAGGTCTTATGAGTAGGTGGTTACCCACAGGAAGTGGGTGAGTGCTCTGCCCACATTTTAAAAGGTAAACAAAGAGCCATTGAGGAGGCCTGTTTGTTTTCTGCCCTAGCTGCACCCAGCCAAACTCTGCATTCAGACTTATTAGGTGTTGTTTCTTCTTCATAAGCTAATTATCTGGGTTATGGACCATCTGTGCTCCTGGCATCTTCCTCCTGATGTCAAGCTGGTGGCTGCTCTGTTGGTTGTTAACTAACCTATCCATCGGTGAGAGGAAGAGGGGAAAAAAACCTATGAAACAGTGATGTCAGTTCTGCCATCAGTTAAAATAATTTTCAAAAGAATTTGTGTAAAAAGAGCCTAGAATTTCTGACTGACTTTAAGTTTAGTCGGGCTGTATTTCATTTGTTTGTGATGTTTTTGTTCTTTCATTGAAAATGGCCTCAGCTATCTGGCAGGCATGATGCTGAACAGTTCCCAGTAATTCCATACTACATTGCTTTCTGCCTTTCCTACAGCACTTTCCTGAGCCTTAAAAAGCAACGTGGATTATGGGTCTGCCTATATGAGCTATAGAGAAGCAGAAGAGAAGGACTGAAAAAGAAATGGAGAGCCCTGCAAAGGGCTTGGCCCAAGGCATAAAGTCAAAGTTAGTGAAGTCTGTCTTATGCTCTGCTCCCTCTGCTCTGCCCTTCATGCTGAACTCTTGTGCTGAGAAGCCTGTGAATCATTGTTATTGGCCTATACTAGATGTAGGCCTTTGCTGGGGTGAAGATAAAGAGAAGGTAGGACAGAGGGGCAAATACCCTGGGTGAGAAATAATCTTACTTTCTCCAACAGGAGCCAGTGACCAACAGGCCAGAGCACTGGAAGCTTTTCTGCAAGGCAAAAAAGATAATCACTCCCAGATAATCCTTCCTCACTTTCAGGCCCAGTTCTTATCCCTGATCCTGTTTTTATGTCCTTGCCTAAACACCTCCATCGCATTGCAAACCCTCCTTTCATCTTTTCTTGTGCTCCCCTCCTCCCTCAGCACTTGCCTGAGTCCAGACTGCCTTCACTCACCTCTGCCTGCTCAGCCAGCCTGCACTCTTCAACACCAGAATAATGGCCTGTCTGACTCTCCTATGGCTCCAAATTGCTTCTTCACAATCAAGGCTGTCTTCCAGCTACAAAAGTGGCAGAGTTACTGAGGCAAAATAATCTGTGCCGATTTGCATTCTCTTTCTTGTCATCTCTATTATACAGTGTTTATCTGTCAAAATGAATAGAAAATAGAAACTGTTCCAGAACATAGAAAAAGATGGAAAACTACCCAATTTGTTTATGAAGCCAGAATATACTAATATCAAAATGTCAGTAATAGCACCCCTCTAAAAAAGACCCTACAGAGCAATCTCACTTATGAATATACATGTAAAAATCCTAAAATATTTAAGATTAACAAATAAAATTCAGCACATGTAATTATAGATTAATGATACCAAAATAAATTATAAAAAAAAATAAATAAAATTCAACAGTATATTAACATAATAATCATATACCACAAGCAATTAGGGTTTAATTCCAGGAATTAACACAAGGTTAGGTATTAGGAAACATATTTATATAATAGGTCAAAAATAAACCAAAGAAGAAAAGCATTTGATCATTTTTAATAGTCACCAAAGAGAACATGGTAGTTCAATTCCATTTTCTATAAACATTCTTAATAGTCTTAGTATTTTTCATATATAAAAACATCTATGTAGATACATGAAGTCAGCAATTTATGAAAAAATAAAATAAAATGGAGAATGTCTACTCTCATCACTGTGTTATTTAATATTACTCTGAAAAATCCAAAACAGTAAGACTGGAAATTTTTTTTAATTGGGTCACAGCTTTTGGAAAGAAGAGGCAAATTTATCTTTGTTTGCAGATGATATGATTGCATACATACAATATCCATGAGAATCAATTATAAAATGATGAAAATTGATAATAGCATCCAGAGAAATCACTTGATATAAGGCAAAGACAAGTCTGTAGCCTTTTATATGCTAAGAATAACCAGTTAGAAGACATCATTAATAAAAATATCCCAATAACATAAGTTAAATCATGGCCTGTGGAGCCAGAAGGCAAGAGGTTAAAGCCCTGTTCATCCATATACTATCTGAACCAACCCCCTTTGGCCTCAGTTTCCTAATCCTTGAAATGGGAATATAAATAATAGTTCTTATCTTATACTGCTGTTATGAGGATTAAATTAGTTAAAATAGTAAAGCATTTAGAACCTACCTGCACATAGTAGTCCTTCAATGTACATTAGTTACAGTGAGTATTATATTCCCCTATTCACAGTGACAACAGTAACACCAACCATAAAGTACTGAGCTGTAACCTCACTGAAAAATGTGAGGAAACTATATAAAGAAAATTACAAAACTTTGTGGTGAAATACAATGAAAGACTGGAAAAAAGTGGAGACAAGCCATATTCTTAGAACAAATGAGTCTTATAAAGATGCTGATTCTCTAACAAATTCATTTCTCACTTTTACAACATTCAATCATGACTCTAATGGAAGCTTTTGTTACTTGATAAAACGATTCTACCATTCATCCGTAATGAAAATCAGACAAGAAAAGCAAAGAAAATTCAAAAAAAGAGGAAAAAGGAGAGGGAATTTACTGTATTTTAAGTCTTTTACCTCAAACCCTTTATTAAATAAGCAATATATAAATAAAGAGCTACAATGTGCTGTGGTACAAGGACAGAATGAAAGAGCTAAATCAAAGCCCAGAAACAGACTAGTTGTATGTGCATATGTGTATGTGGTTAATATATGAATTTGTGATAATAACAACAGCTAATTTTTTAAATTAAAATATCATTGATATACAATCTTATGTTGGTTTCAAATATACAACACAGTGGTTCAAAAGTTACCCATATTATTAAATCCTCACCCCCCCTCTAGTGCGGTTACTATTAATGTAGTAAGATATTACAGAATCATTAACGATATTCTCCATGCTGTGCTACCATCCCTGCAACTAATTTATATTGGGATTGCAAATTATTGTGCCCCTTTATCCCCTCACCCTCCCCATCACCATCCCAACCCGTCTCCCGTGGTAACCACTAGTCCCTTCTCGGTGTCTATGAGTCTAGTGCTATTTTGTTCCTTCAATAACAGCTAATATTTATTGAGCCCCTATTTTGTGTCAGGTTCTATGAAAAGCACTTTACATTCACAGGAGCCCTGAATCTTCACAAGAACTCTGTGAGGTAGGAAGTGTTATTCAAATATAGGTGAAGGAGCTCAATCTTAGGTTAAGTGACTTGCCCCATGTAAGAAGGGAGTTTAGATGGGGTGCAAACCTAGGTCAACTGACCTGAGAGCCTTTGATCTTAACCTGAAGACACATCATCTATAATTTTCACCCTAGAAAGCTATCCTAGACAATCTTCACAAACCAGGACAAAGACTAGTTAAGAGAAATGCTTAGTGTAGCATTTTTTTTTTTTATGATTACAAAAATATAAAACAAGTTGGATATCCTATAGGGGTATGGTTAAATAAATCATCCATGCAATTAAATCTTAAGCAGTCATTAAAATCAATATTTTCAGAGAAACTTTAATAACATGAGAAATGTCCAATGATATGCCATTCTATAATACTGTTTACACGTTGTACATACAGAATAACCTCAACATGTGGAAAAAATCATACTTTCCAATTTTCTATAATCAGGCTTATTTTTATTTATCTATTTGTTTAATTGAATTATCATTGGTATGCAACCTTTATTGGTTTCAAGTATACAACACAATGGTTCAACAGTTACACACATTGTTAAATCCTCACCCCAACTAGTGCGGTTGCTATCTGTCAACATAAGAAGATGTTACAGAATCACTGACTATAGTCTCCATGCTGTACCACCATCCCTGTGACCAACTTACATTGTGATTGAGATTTTTGTGCCCCTTTATCCCCCTCACCCTTTCTACCCACCCATCCCACCCCCTCCCCCATGGTAACCACAAGTCACTTCACAGTGTCTCTGAGTCTAGTGATAAGCAGGTTTACATTATATGGAAAACATTTTTTAAATGTGTGTAAAACCTGTGATCTCTCCCTGGTCTGTCTACTTGTTTACATCCCCCTTTCTTTTGAAGGCCCCCCTCCTCTGCAGGCTCTGTAGCTGTTCAGCCTTCCTTTCATATTTTTAATATGAGAAATATCTATAGATAAAACTTACATAAACAAAAGCTCTTTGGAGTCCTTTAAAGTCATTGAGAGTAAAGGGGCCCTGAGACCAAAAAGATTGAGAACGCCTGCCTTACCACCAGCTGTCCTCCCAAGAGCATCTGATGTAGACAGGATTAAATAAATGTACCTCCAATTATTGTGACGAAAATTCAAGGCTTTGCATTACAAGCACTTTAAAGAAGTTGTAACAAAAGGCTGTGGGGACTTAAATGATAGTGAGACCTTTTCTAGCTGGAATGATATTGGGGCAGCAGAACCTCAGAAAAGTAGAATTTTATGAGCAGAAGAGTTCTTGCCAGGTGGACAGAATTGTAACAAGCACAGGAAAGCATGAAAGGGCAAGTGAGCCCAAGGCAGGGGAGGGCGTTTAAGCTACGGGGACTGTGTTTGGATGCCGTGGGAAGACCTGAAGTATACTGAAAAGAGAAGTGACAGAATGAAGTGAAAATGACAAAGTAGGAAAAGCAAATCAGAATCATCAGAAAAATTGGTCTAGCAGAGGTGCATAAGGTGAGAGGAGGGACAGTTAGGACAATTTTCAGGGCCCAAAACGAAGACCTGAGAAGGGTGGAGCAGTGGCAGGGGAAAGATACTCATTGACCATGCTGGCTGGTCTCACAGGGTGGCAGGACCTTGGTGAGGTCTTCTGGTTTAGGGCCTGGCCTCAGCTTTGCAGGCCCGGAGCCTCTATTTGTTGGCAGGCTCCTATGTCTCCAACATGCTGTAACACTCGCTAGAGACCAGTATTTATACATCACTGCCAGTGTACATGGGAGGACAGTACTTCCCAGTGGCAGGGATATTCATTTGTTATATGGGGCATCCCCTTCCCAGAGTCAAGGGTAATCAAATCAGTAAACATGACGGTGCCTGAAGGGTATAAGCTTGGATCAAGGGCATCAGAGGGTCTCAGGACAGCAGGTTCTGGAACCACTGCCTGGGTTCATGCCAAGGCTCTTCAAACTACAAGCTTTGATGTTACACAAATTACCTGAACTCTCCACACCTTACTTAGTTTCCCTTTTTGTAATATGGAGATGGTCATAGTACTTACCTTAGATATTTGCTGTGATAAATTTTTACATGCAATTATTACATGCAAAGTGCTTAGAAATCATGTCTGATATCTAATAAAATCTCAAGGCTTTTATTTTGAATAAATAAATCCAAAAACTTACTTGCTGGAGAGAGTATGTAACCAGGCCTTGTTTCTTCCTCCAGTACAGACCCTCTCTCCAGTGATTTAACTCATACCCCCGGTTCAGTGTCTCTTTCAAGCAGGTTTAGGGCTGAATGAAAACCAGAATGCCCATTGGCTAGTGAATTTTATGTGTCAACTTGGCTAGCCTATAGTACACAGTTATTTAGCCAAACACTAACCTAGTGTTGCTGTGAAGTGTTAACATCTACAGTCGGTTGACTTCAAGTAATACATAGAGAACCTTGATGAGGGTAGGTCTCATCCAATCAACATTTTGCTCCAATCCTTAAGAGCAAAAACTGAGGTTTCCCAGAGAAGAAATTCTGTGTCAGGACCTCAGCATCACTTCTGCTTGAGTTTACAGCCTGCAGCCTGAAATATTTACCAGGCAAAATTTCAGACTTGCCAGCCCCATAATCACATGAGTCAATTCCTTAAAATAAATGTCATTATTTTAAATAAAATTAAAAATAAAGATATAATAGGTTCGACTGTAATGGGGTTGGTGGGGGGGACCTGATGAAGGGGTAGTTCAATAACCATAATATTGCACATGTAATTGTAGATTAATGATAATAAAATAAATTATATTAAAAATAAATAAATAAAATAACCCCCCCCCCAAAAAAATATAATAGGTTCTGTTTCTCTGGTGAACCTCAATCTTGCTCTTTGAATTGAATAACTCTTTTCTAAACTCTGGGCTGGCTGTTTCCTTTCGGTTGCATGTTCTTTCTTCAGCCAGTTTTAGTACATTTAGGTCTCTCTAAATTTCAGTTGTGTTTTTCTGAGACCAGGCCTTATTTAGTCACTTTGGCTGGACCTCAACCATGTGAATATAATCCATCTTTCAGGGTACATTCTTTCTACAGATTGCTCATCTCATCCATTATGAGCTGACTCCTGTTTTCAATGTCTAAAGGTGTAAGGACACCTGCCAATTCCTTTAACAAAATCTAGCCAAGGTCCTTCAAGATGGAGAGACTCTTCATGGGATGAGGGGCCCAAGAGGGAGGCTGCACATCTGGGAATTCCCCCTCCTTTGGGGAGCATCAGGCTGGCCTCTAGGGGGCACTGGGATTTCATACTTGTGGGGGCTGAGGAAGAATAGAGGGTCACTCCCTTGGGGGCCGATATTCACCCTTCATTGATTACCTTGAGACAAACTTTGTTTGTCCCAGAGCCCTGGAGTTTCCTTATGGAGAGCGATTCTATTCCAAGTTCTGGAGGTGATTTACTTTGCCTTTTAATATGCGAGAAGAATCAACAAGACTTGATTCCTGACCAGATCTGTTAAAAGACAAGTGAAGAGAGATATGCCTATGAAAGAATGGAGGAGAGGCAGTAAATACAAATCTCTGCCAAGCGCGAGGGCGGCAGAGGTCCAAGACGCTAACACATGCCCGTTTGCCAAGTCCCCTTCCCGTCTACTCTGCAATAGACAGCAGCACACGTGAAGGACGCTCCTGCAAACCTGCCGTCTCAGTCATGTGGGGTGGAAGGAGCAAGAACAACCCCAGGAGTGCTCCCTTCGGGTGGCATTCATCACACCTTGTGTCCCTTTCCCCGCCTATTAAAGTATTTTGAAAGAGTTTTGCTATCAAACTACATTCATGAGCTCAGTAATTATTCTTTCATGAAATAACAAGAATATACTGAATGACTAGAATACCAAAAAGGTAAAGACACTTGAGCAAGATACACATGCAATAATATGGCAAGTAAGCACTTTTGTAAAAGGGCATATTGGAAAAAATGGAAGTATCTATCATGAAGGGAATGGCTAAATTATGGTACAGTCATACTCTCTAACAATAGTATAAGCTACTATCTATATGTTTGCATATTTTTATAAAAAGGTCTGGCAACATATGTACCACATCACTGGTTACTCTGGGGAGGTGGATTTGGATAATGGGGGGGCTGTGTGTGGGGTGTGGGTCAGTGTTTTACTTTTTACTATTATATACTTGTTTGAATATTTTTACAAAGCACAGTTTTTTTAGCTAATAAACATTTTTAAAAAACAATTTATGCGGCACTGTTGCAGGCAATATTCAGCTTTCTTTAGGCTTTTGGAAACACAAGAAATGGCAGCTGTCCAGCCCCGTGCTGTCTGGGAAGCCCACACTGGGAACCACTGTCTTGGAAGCCATTTTGCTTTCTCAGGTGGTTGGAAATCTAAACATTTCTTAAACCTGCTCTCCAGAGTCTTGATTGAAACCATGGGATATTTTTCTCAAATTTCAGTCATTTAAGATGAAGGCTTTCCTTGGTGTGTGATCTGCTCATGTGACTTCATGCACTGCTTCCCCTTTCACTATCTGTCACTTTTTCCAAAATTCTATCTCAAACTCACCCCACAAAGTCTGTATCCACTATGCCTTCTCTACTAAGGTTCTACCAAGTAATTCCCAATTCAATTCTCCTGGTTCTCGACCACATTTATTTGCATTCCTGTTACTTTATATTCTTAGACTGTCTTTGTGTGTCTATTACTGTCTATAGTTTATAAGCATCGAGGACAGGGTCCATTTCTTTTTTATTATCTTTATTATTTCAAATACCAAAACCTAGCATGGTAAAAGGATACACATCTAATTAAATGATGAAATGCTGAATGCCATAATAAATACCCAGGAAGAACTATTTTTAGTCTTTTTTTTTATGTTCTTTTCCAGATGCTACTAACTACAAAGGGAAAATGTGCTTTTATATATTAGAGATATCTGGCAGTTTCCACCTTAACCAAGCAATCAAATTCAGCATAATTAATAGTGAGATTCTGACCTGATGTGGCTCCAGGGTGATGTAATGTGAAGTACACAGTATCATCTATTAAGTACTTTGCAAAAAATGTTTAAAGTGAATCTGATAAAGCCTGTAGACCCACTTCTAATTTACAGGAAATGTAGGCTTATAGCACTAACAGAACTTTCTGCAGTGATATAAATGTTGTATATCTGTACTAATACAGTAATCACCAACCTCAAATTTTAGTTTTATTTCATTTTAACTGACTTAAATTTGAATTTAAATAGCTGCATGTGCCTAGGGGCTACTATATTGGGCAGAACAAGAGGAACAAGTTAACTACCACAAGAAGCAATTAGACAATGGGGCATTCTACATAGTGACCCACCTGGATTTTTCAGAAAGTCACCTCATTTTTTTTTAAGTGGGAGGCATACTTTATTTTTTTTATATATATAATTTATTTTATTATCATTAATCTACAATTACATGTGCAATATTACGGTTATTAAACTACCCCTTCATCAGGTCCCCCCCACCAACCCCATTACAGTCACTGTCCATCAGTTTAGTGAGATGCTATAGAATCACTACTTGTCTTCTCTGAGTTGTACTGTCCTCCCCGTGCCCCCCAAACATTATATCTTCTAATCGTAATGCCCCTTTTTCCCTCTTATCCCTCCCTTCCCGCCCATTTTCCCCAGTCCCTTTCCCTTTGGTAACTATTAGTCCGTTCTTGGGTTCTGTGAGTCTGCTGCTGTTTTGTTCCTTCAGTATTTTTTCTTTGTTCTTATACTCCACATATGAGTGAAATCATTTGATACTTGTCTTTTTCGGCTTGGCTTATTTCACTGAGCATAATACCCTCTAGCTCCATCCATGTTGTTGCAAATGGTAGGATTTGTTTTCTTCTTATGGCTGAATAATATTCCATTGTGTATATGTACCACTTCTTCTTTATTCATTCATCTACTGATGGACACTTAGGTTGCTTCCATTTCTTGGCTATTGTAAATAGTGCTGCAATAAACATAGGGGTGCATCTGTCCTTTTCAAATTGGGCTGCTGCATTCTTAGGGTAAATTCCTAGGAGTGGAATTCCTGGGTCAAATGGTATTTCTATTTTGAGTTTTTTGAGGAACCTCCATACTGCTTTCCACAATGGTTGAACTAATTTGCAGTCCCACCAGCAGTGTAGGAGGGTTCCCTTTTCTCCACATCCTCGCCAACATTTGTTGTTGTTTGTGTTTTGGATGTTGGCCATCCTCACTGGTGTGAGGTGATATCTCATTGTGGTTTTAATCTGCATTTCTCTGATGATTAGCGATGTGGAGCATCTTTTCATGTGCCTGTTGGCCATCTGAATTTCTTCTTAGGAGAAGTGTCTATTCATGTCCTCTGCCCATTTCTTAATTGGATTATTTGCTTTCTGTTTGTTAAGGTGCATGAGTTCTTTATATATTTTGGATGTCAACCCTTTATCAGATATGTTTTTATGAATATATTCTCCCATACTGTAGGATGTCTTTTTGTTCTACTGATGGTGTCCTTTGCTGTACAGAAGCTTTTCAGCTTGATATAGTCGCACTTGTTCATTTTTGCTTTTGTTTCCCTTGCCCGGGGAGATATGTTCATGAAGAAGTTGCTCATGTTTATGTCCAAGAGATTTTTGCCTATGTTTTTTTCTAAGAGTTTTATGGTTTCATGACTTACATTCAGGTCTTTGATCCACCTTGAGTTTACCTTTGTGTATGGGGCTAGACAGTAGTCCAGTTTCATTCTCTTACATGTAGCTGTCCAGTTTTTCCAACACCAGCTGCTGAAGAGGCTGTCATCTCCCCATTGTATATCCAAGGCTCTTTTATCAAATATTAATTGACTGTATATGTTTGGGTTAATGTTTGGATTTTCTATTCTGTTCCACTGGTCTGTGGGTCTGTTTTTGTGCCAATACCAAATTGTCTTGATTACTGTGGCTTTGTAGTAGAGCTTGAAGTCAGGGAGGTAATTCCCCCTGTTTTATTCCTCCTTCTCAGGATTGCTTTGGCTATTCGGGGTCTTTTGTGGTTCCATATGAATTTTAGAATTATTTGTTCCAGTTCATTGAAGAAAGCTGTTGGTAGTTTGATAGGGATTGCATTGAATCTGTAGATTGCTTTAGGTAGTATAGCCATTTTGACAATATTTATTCTTCCTAGCCAAGAGCATGGGATGCATTTCCATTTGTTAGTGTCCTCTTTAATTTCTCTTAGGAGTGTCTTGTAGTTTTCAGAGTACAGGTCTTTCACTTCCTTCGTTAGGTTTATTCCTAGGTATTTTATTCTTTTTGATGCAATTGTGAATGGAATTGTTTTTCTGATTTCTCTTTCTGTTAGTTCATCATTAGTGTATAGGAAAGCAACAGATTTCTGTGTGTTAATTTTGTATCCTGCAACTTTGCTGAATTCAGATATTAGTTCTAGTAGTTTTGGAATGGAATCTTTAGGGTTTTTTATGTACAGTATCATGTCATCTGCAAATAGTGACAATTTGACTTCTTCTTTACCAATCTGGATGCCTTGTATGTCTTTGTTTTGTCTGATTGCTGTGGCTAGGACCTCCAGTACTATGTTGAATAACAGTGGAGAGAGTGGGCATCCCTGTCTTGTTCCGATCTTAGATGAAAAGCTTTCAGCGTCTCGCCGTTAAGTATGATGTTAGCTGTGGGTTTGTCATATATAGCCTTTATGATGTTGAGGTACTTGCCCTCTATACCCATTTTGTTGAGAGTTTTAATCAGGAATGGATGCTGAATTTTGTCAAATGCTTTTTCAGCATCTATGGAGATGATCATGTGGTTTTTGTTCTTCTTTTTGTTGATGTGGTGGATGATGTTGATGGATTTTCGAATGTTGTACCATGCTTGCATCAGTGGGATGAATCCCACTTGATCATGGTGTATGATCCTCTTGATGTATTTTTGAATTCGGTTTGCTAATATTTTGTTGAGTATTTTTGCATCTACGTTCATCAGGGATATTGGTCTGTAATTTCTTTTTTGGTGAGGTCTTTGCCCGGTTTTGGTATTAGAGTGATGCTGGCTTCATAGAATGAGTTTGGAAGTATTCCCTCCCCTTCTATTTTTTGGAAATCTTTAAGGAGAATGGGTGTTATTTCTTCTCTATATGTCTGGTAGAATTCAGAGGTGAATCCATCAGGCCCAGGGGTTTTGTTCTTGGGTAGTTTTTGATTACCAATTCGATTTCGTCACTGGTGATTGGTCTGTTTAGTTTTTCTGTTTCTTGCTTGGTCAGTCTTGGAAGGTTGTATTTTTCTAAGAAGTTGTCCATTTCTTCTATGTTTTCCAGCTTGTTAGCATATAGATTCTCATAATATTCTCTTATGATTCTTTGTATTTCTGTGGGGTCCGTTGTGATTTTTTCCTTTCTCATTTCTGATTGTGTTTATGTGTGTAGATTCTCTTTTTCTCTTAATGAGTCTGGCTAGGGGTTTATCTATTTTGTTTATTTTTTCAAAGAACCAGCTCTTGGTTTTATTGATTTTTTCTATTGTTTTATTCTTCTCAATTTTATTTATTTCTTCTCTAATCTTTATTATGTCCCTCCTTCTGGTGACTTTGGGCCTCATTTGTTCTTCTTTTTTCCAATTTCAGTAATTGTGTCTTTAGACTATTCATTTGGGAATGTTCTTCTTTCTTTAAATAGGCCTGGATTGCAATGTACTTTCCTCTTAGAACTGCCTTTGCTGCGTCCCACAGAAGTTGTGGCTTTGTGTTGTTGTTGTCATTAGTCTCCATATATTCTTTAATTTCTGTTTTGATTTGGTCGTTAACC
>JAVSCE010013421.1:0-34620 GCA_032199065.1 Smutsia gigantea
CTCTGTGTCTTTTGATTGGTGCATTCAGTCCATTTACATTTAGGGTGATTATTGATAGATATGTACTTATTGCCATTGCTGGCTTTAGATTCGTGGTTACCAAGGGTTCAAGGGTTGCTTCTTTACTATCTAACAATCTAACTTAGCTTTCTTGTTAAGTTATTGTAAACACAGTCTGATGTTTCTTTCTTTCTCTTCCTTCTTATTCCTCCTCCTCCATTCTTTCTATAATAGGTGTTTTATTCTTTGCCTTTAGTTGGCATTTGGATGGTCTGCTTTCTTTGCTATGATTTTTTTTTTTCCTCTGGTGACATCTTTTTAGCCTTAGGTGTGCTTCCATCTAGAGCAGTCCATTTAAGATATCCTGTAGTGGTGGTTTATGAGAGGCAAACTCTCTCAACTTTTGTTTATCTGGAAATTGTTTAATCCCTCCATCATATTTAAATGATAATAATGCTGGATACAATATTCTTGGTTCGAAGCCCTTCTGTTTCATAACGTTAAATATATCATGCCATTCTCTTCTGGCCTGTAAGGTTTCTGTTGAGAAGTCTGATGATAGTCTGATGGGTTTTCCTTTGTAGGTGATCTTTTTTCTCTCTCTAGCTGCCTTTAATACCCTGTCTTTATCTTTGATCTTTGCCATCCTAATTATTATGTGTCTTGTTGTTGTCTTCCTTGGGTCCCTTGTGTTGGGAGATCTATGAGCTTCGGTGGACTGCGAGACTACTTCCTTCCCCAGCGAGGGAAAGTTTTCAGCAATTATTTCTTTAAAGACACTTTCTATCCCTTTCTCTCTCTTCTTCCTCTGGTACTCCTATAATGTGAATATTGTTCCTTTTGGATTGGTCACACAGTTCTCTTAATATTCTTTCATTCCTAGAAATCCTTTTATCTCTCTCTGCCTCAGCTGCTCTGTACTCCTGTTCTCTGTTTTCTATTCCATTAACAGTCTCTCGCATCTCATCCATTCTGCTGTTAAGCCCGTCAATCGCTTGTCTGATTTCTGTATTGTCTTTCTTCAGTTCCCTCACTTCCTCCCTCAGCTCTTGCACATTTCTCTGTAGGTCCATCAGCATGGTTATGACTTTTATTCTGAATTCTTTTTCAGGGAGGCTGTGCATTTCCATCCCTTCAGACTCCCTCTCTGGGGTTGTCTGGTTGATTTTGGTCTGAACCATATTCCTCTGTCTTTTCATGACTGTATAATTTGGTCACTGATAGTTGCCACGTATGTCAGCTGGGCTCTTTAAGACCGCCTCTTGGGGTGCCAAGTGCTCTCGGGTGTAGCTGCACGCTGTGCGCTTTCCTGTGTATTCTCGTCTCTCTTTTAGGAATAGATGTATTTTCGGTGTTTTCGTAGATAAATATAGTGTTGGGAGGAGATTTCTGCCGCCCTGCTCACACCGCCATCTTCCCGGAAGTCACCCGCAGTGTTTTTAAGTGGCAGGCATATACCTCTGGGAGTTGACAAGATGTTTCTAGGTGGCACATAACAAGGCGTTATATCATGTTCAGTCCTGAAGTGAAAAATGAATTGCCTTTCATTTTTCTTTCAATTCTTTCACTATCAAGGAGAAAAATCTTTCAGGTTATTGTGTTCTTTTATACCTCTAGAACACTCATTAGTCAACTTTTTGAACAAAGAATAAGACTTAAGCTCAGTGGTGAGTACCAGCAATAGTACCTAGTTTTGTTTTCATTATACAGTGTTTGTTTTACTGTTATCTTCCAGTCATGGCAAGTTCTATTGAAATCATATAAAGTTCCCTTGAAAATAAATAAATTCATTTCAGTTAAAGAGGTGGTTGATTTACAGAAAAATAATGATTAATATAGGTGATATGTGGCTGTGGCAAAAACTGTGGAGTTAGAATGGGGATAATAGAAAGAGATTGAAGAAGAATGATAATAAATGATAATTAAGTGCAATTACCAGTTAAATAGAAGCTCTGATTGGCTGCTCCTGACACCATGATAATTTCTGGGAATCAGGTAGTGGTGGAGGAAGAAGCTGGGCAGGGAACAAGGGATAGACCACACAGGGCCTCATGAGTCCCCCTAAGATGCTTGGACTCGTCCTCTGAGTCCTGGGGAGCCATAGGAGAATTTCAAGCCATTGGAGAGTGAAATGATCAGGAACGAGATTGAAAAGAAATGGAGAGATATGAGGGGAGCAGGGGGCCTGAAGAATGAGGCTGTGATCAATAGTATCAAGTGCAGCAGTAAGATAAGGATGGGAGGGCTGTTCACTGCACTTGGCTTTAGGGCGCCTATGGCTCAAGCATCTTTGTAGCAGGTTTGTGGTGGTAGTTGGTGAGGACTTTGAGAGTAGCCAAATTCCAGTAGCCTGAGGGATGAAGGAGAAGTGGAAACCAAAAAAGTGGCCTGCTTTTCTGGAATACATGGATGAAAAGGGGAGGAGTGTTGGGAAAATAAAGACAGCCTGCATGTTTACTTTGTTGTTTTATTTTGCATAAAGAGATCTGCACACTTTTCCTTATAAGATAGAGGGAAGGTATAGGAGAGACTGGACTTGACTGACTCAGGAATTACTCAGGCCCCTAAACATTTAAGTAGAACAATAAGTCTGCCTTCCAGTGGACACTAGACATCTAATTTACTAACACAGTACATGCCAATGCAATGAATCTATCAGAGATTTCAACCACAGAATAGCTTTTTTATATAATTTATTTTGGTATCATTAATCTACAATTACATGTGCAATATTATGGTTATTAAACTACCCCCTTCATCAGGTCCCCCCACTAACCCCATTACAGTCACTGTCCATCAGCGTAGTGAGATGCTATAGAATCACTACTTGTCTTCTCTGAGTTGTACAGCCCTCCCCATGCCCCCCCCAACATTACATCTGCTAATTGCCCCTTTTTCCCCCTTATCCCTCCCTTCCCACCCATCTTCCCCAGTCCCTTTCCCTTTGGTAACTATTAGTCCATGCTTGGGTTCTGTGAGTCTGCTGCTGTTTTGTTCCTTCAGTTTTTTTCTTTGTTCTTATACTCCACATATGAGTGAAATCATTTGGTACTTGTCTTTTTCGGCTCCATCCATGTTGTTGCAAATGGTAGGATTTGTTTTCTTCTTATGGCTGCATAATATTCCATTGTGTATATGTACCACATCTTCTTTATCCATTCATCTACTGATGGACACTTAGGTTGCTTCCATTTCTTGGCTACTGTAAATAATGATGTGATAAACATAGGGGTGCATATGTCTTTTTCAAACTGTGCTGCTGCAGTCTTAGGGAAAATTCCTAGGAGTGGAATTCCTGGGTTAAATGGTACTTCTATTTTGAGTTTTTTAAGGAACCTCCATACTGCTTTCCACAATGGTTGAACTAATTTGCATTACCATCAGCACTGTAGGAGGGTACCCTTTTCTCCACATCCTTGCCAACATTTGTTGTTGTTTGTGTTTTGGATGTTGGCCATCCTCACTGGTGGGAGGTGATATCTCATTGTGGTTTTAATCTGCATTTCTCTGATGATTAGTAATGTGGAGCATCTTTTCATGTGCCTGTTGGCCATCTGAATTTCTTCTTTAGAGAAGTGTCTATTCATGTCCTCTGCCCATTTCTTAATTGGATTATTTGCTTTTTGTTTGTTAAAGTGTGTGAGTTCTTTATATATTTTGGATGTCAACCGCTTATTGGATATGTCATTTATGAATATATTCTCCCATACTGTAGGATGTCTTTTTGTTCTACTGATGGTGTCCTTTGCTGTACAGAAGCTTTTCAGCTTGATATAGTCCCTCTTGTTCATTTTTGCTTTTGCTTCCCTTGCCCGGGGAGATATGTTCATGAAGAAGTCGCTCATGTTTATGTACAAGAGATTTTTGCCTATGTTTTTTCTAAGAGTTTTATGGTTTCATGACTTACATTCAGGTCTTTGATCCACCTTGACTTTACCTTTGTGTATGTGGCTAGACAGTAGTCCAGTTTTATTCTCTTACATGTAGCTGTCCAATGTTTCCAAGACCAGCTACTGAAGAGGCTGTCATCTCCCCATTGTGTATCCCAGGCTCCTTTATCAAATATTAATTGACTGTATATGTTTGGGTTAATGTTGGGATTTTCTATTCTGTTCCACTGGTCTGTGGGTCTGTTTTTGTGCCAATACCAAATTGTCCTGATTACTGTGGCTTTGTAGTAGAGCTTGAAGTCAGGGAGCGTAATTCCTCCTGTTTTATTGTTCCTTTTCAGGATTGCTTTGGCTATTCGGGGTCTTTTGTCATTCCATATGAATTTTAGAATTATTTGTTCCAGTTCATTGAAGAAAGCTGTTGGTAGTTCGATAGGGATTGTGTTGAATCTATAGATTGCTTTAGGTAGTATAGCCATTTTGACAATATTTATTCTTTCTAGACAAGAGCATGGGATGCATTTCCATTTGTTAGTGTCCTCTTTAATTTCTCTTAGGAGTGTCTTGTAGTTTTCAGGGTATAGGTCTTTCACTTCCTTCATTAGGTTTATTCCTAGGTATTTTGTTCTTTTTGATGCAGTTGTGAATTGAATTGTTTTTCTGATTTCTCTTTCTGTTAGTTCATCGTTAGTGTATAGGAAAGCAACAGATTTCTGTGTGTTAATTTTGTATCCTGCCACTTTGCTGAATTCAGATATTAGTTCTAGTAGATTTGGAGTGCAGTCTTTAGGGTTTTTTATGTACAGTATCATGTCATCTACAAATAGTGACAATTTGACTTCTTCTTTACCAATCTGGATGCATTGTAAGTCTTTGTTTTGTCTGATTGCCATGGCTAAGACCTCCAGTACTATGTTGAATAACAGTGGAGAGAGTGGGCATCCCTGTCTTGTTCCCGATCTTAGATGAAAAGCTTTCAGCTTCTTGCTGTTAAGTATGATGTTAGGTGTGGGTTTGTCATATATGGCCTTTATGATGTTAAGGTACTTGCCCTCTATACCCATTTTGTTGAGAGGTTTAATCATGAATGGATGCTGAATTTTGTCAAATGCTTTTTCAGCATCTATGGAGATGATCATGTGGTTTTTGTTCTTCTTTTTGTTGATGTGGTGGATGACGTTGATGGATTTTCGAATGTTGTACCATCCTGCATCCCTGGGATGAATCCCATTTGATCATGGTGTATGATCCTCTTGATGTATTTTTGAATTCGGTTTGCTAATATTTTGTTGAGTATTTTTGCATCTACATTCATCAGGGATATTGGTCTTAATTTTCTTTTTTGGTGAGGTCTTTGCCCGGTTTTGGTATTAGAGTGATGCTGGCTTCATAGAATGAGTTTGAAAGTGTTCCCGCCTCTTATATTTTTTGAAAAACTTTAAGGGGAATGGGTGTTATTTCTTCTCTATATGTCTGGTAGAATTCAGAGGTGAATCCATCAGGTCTGGGGGTTTTGTTCTTGCGTAGTTTTTTGATTACTGATTCAATATCGTTGCTGGTGATTGGTCTGTTTAGTTTTTCTGTTTCTTGCTTGGTCAGTCTTGGAAGGTTGTATTTTTGTAAGAAGTTGTCCATTTCTTCTATGTTTTCCAGCTGGTTAGCATATATATTCTCATAATATTCTCTTATAATTCTTTGTATTTCTGTGGGGTCCGTCGTTATTTTTCCTTTCTCATTTCTGATTCTGTTTATGTGTGTAGATTCTCTTTTTCTCGTAATGAATCTGGCTAGGGGTTTATCTATTTTGTTTATTTTCTCAAAGAACCAGCTCATGGTTTCATTGATTTTTTCTATTGTTTTATTCTTCTCAATTTTATTTATTTCTTCTCTGATCTTTATTATGTCCCTCCTTCTGGTGACTTTGGGCCTCATTTGTTCTTCTTTTTCCAATTTCAGTAATTGTGTCTTTAGACTATTCATTTGGGAATGTTCTTCCTTCTTTAAATAGGCCTGGATTGTAATATACTTTCCTCTTGGAACTGCCTTTGCTGCATCGCACAGAAGTTGTGGCTTTGTGTTGTTGTTGTCATTAGTCTCCATATATTCTTTGATTTCTGTTTTGATTTGGTTGTTAACCCATTGATTAATTCGGAGCATGTTGTTAAGTCTCCATGTATTTGTGAGCCTTTTTGATTTCTTTCTAAAATTTATTTCTAGTTTTATACCTTTGTGATCTGAGAAGTTGGTTGGTAGAATTTCAATTTTTTTGACTTTACTAAGGTTCTTTTTGTGGCCTAGCATGTGGTCTATTCTGGAAAATGTTCCATGTGCACTTGAGAAGAATGTGTATCCTGCTGCTTTTGGGTGCAGAGTTCTGTAGATGTCTGTTAGGTCCATCTGTTCTAGTGTGTTGTTCAGTGCCTCTGTGTCTTTACTTATTTTCTGTCTGGTTGATCTGTCCTTTGGAGTGAGTGGTGTGTTGAAGTCTCCTAAAATGAATGCATTGCTGTCTATTTCCTCTTTTAATTCTGTTAGTATTTGTTTCACATATGCTGGCGCTCCTATGTTGGGTGCATATATATTTATAATGGTTATATCTTCTTGTTGGACTGACCCCTTTATCATTATGTAATGTTCTTCTTTATCTCTTGCTACTTTCTTCGTTTTGAAGTCTATTTTTTCTGATATAAGTACTGCAACACCTGATTTTTTGTCCTTGTTGTTTGCATGAAATATCTTTTTCCATCCCTTCACTGTTAGTCTGTGTATATCTTTGTATTTGAGGTGAGTCTCTTGTAAGCAGCATGTTGATGGGTCTTGCTTTTTTATCCATTCTATTACTCTGTGTCTTTTGACTGGTGCATTCAGTCCATTTACATTTAGGGTGATTATCAATAGATATGTACTTATTGCCATTGCTGGCTTTAGATTCGTGGTTACCAAAGGTTCAAGGGTTGCTTCTTTACTATCTAACAATCTAACTTAAGTTTCTTGTTAAGTTATTGTAAACACCGTCTGATATTTCTTTATTTCTCTCCCTTCTTATTCTTCCTCCTCCATTCTTTATATACTAGGTGTTTTATTCTTTGCCTTTAGTTAGTATTTGGATGGTCTGCTTTCTTTGCTATGATTTTATTTTCTCTGGTGACATCTTTTTAGCCTTAGGAGTGCTTCCCTCTGGAGCAGTCCGTTTAAGATATCCTGCAGTGGTGGTTTATGAGAGGCAAACTCTCTCAACTTTCGTTTGTCTGGATTGTTTAATCCCTCCATCATATTTAAATGATAATCGTGGTGGATACAATATTCTTGGTTCGAGGCCCTTCTGTTTCATAACATTAAATATATTATGCCATTCTCTTCTGTCCTGTAGCGTTTCTGTTGAGAAGTGTGATGGGTTTTCCTTTGTAGGTGATCTTTTTTCTCTCTCTAGCTGCCTTTAATACTCTGTCTTTATCTTTGATCTTTGCCATCTTAATTATTATGTGTCTTGGTCTTGTCTTCCTTGGGTCCCTTGTGGTGGGAGATCTGTGGACTTCCTTGGACTGCAAGACTATTTCCTTCCCCAGCATGGGGAATATTCAGCAATTATTTCTTCAAAGACACTTTCTATCCCTTTTTTTTCTCTCTTCTTCCTCTGGTACTCCTATAATGCGAATATTGTTCCGTTTGGATTGGTCACACAGTTCTCTTAATATTCTTTCATTCCTAGAAATCCTTTATCTCTCTCTGCCTCAGCTTCTCTGTATTCCTGTTCTCTGATTTCTATTCCATTAACAGTCTCTTGTATTCCATCCAGTCTGCTGTTAAGCCTGTCAATCGCTTGTCTGATTTCTGCATTGTCTTTTCTCACTTCCCTCACTTCCTCCCTCAAATGTTGCACATTTCTCTGTAGATCCATCAGTATGGTCATGACTTTATTCTGAATTCTTTTTCAGGAAGATTGTGCATTTCCATCCCTTCAGGCTCCCTCTCTGGGATTGTCTGGTTGATCTTAGTCTGGACCATATTCCTCTGTCTTTTCATGGGTATGGAAGTGGCAGCTGGTAGTTGCCATGTATGTCAGCTGTGCTCTTTAAGACTTTGAAAAAAAAAAAGAAAAGAAAGAAATAAAAGAAAAGAAAAAAGAAAGGGAAGGAAAAACAAAAAACAAAACAAAACAAGACAACAACAACAAAAAAAGAAAAATGCCTACCGGGAGTAGATTCTGTGGGGATGCTGTAGGTGGTGCTATTGCCCCACTATTCTGCAGCAATGGCTGCTCCACTCTGCAGGGCCCTTTATAACTCTGGCCGGGCTGGGAACGAATGGGAGGCTGTCGATCTCTTTTGGAAGTCTAAGTGCAGCCACCCTTTCCCAGTCGCCAGCTACGGGGTCCCAAACTCCCCAGGACTCCCAGCCTGCTGGGCTGAGCGTGCCGGAGCGATCTGGCTCCTCCGCTGTCTCTTTAAGACCCTGAAAAAAGTGTGCCCTTTTCTTTCTTTTTTTTTTTTCCTTCCCGGGAGCCTTCTGCAAGGACCCGGGTGCATTCCCCGCTCAGATCCTGTACCCTCTGTCTCTCCAATCTCCACTACCCTGCACGATGTGTGTCAGCGCTCCCGGCGCAGATCACCAGGGCTGGGTATTTCGCAGGATGTACTTCCACTCCCTCCCAGCTCTGAATCCTCTCTTCCCGATGGTCCGCTGGGGTGGGGGAGTGCTCGGTCCCGCCGGGTCATGGCTCCATATCTAACCCACCTCGCAGGGTGCTGAGTCCTCTCAGGTAAAGCTGCAGGGTATGTGCTGTCCTGTATCTTCTGGTCTCTTTTTTAGGAATAGTTGTACTTGTTGTATTTTCATAAATACATATGGTTTTGGGAGGAGATTTCCGCCACCTTGCTTACGTCGCCATCTTACTGGAAGTCAGAATAGCTTTTTTTTTTATTTAAGACATATGATATTTGCATCCAAGATAGACTAATGATACCAATTATCCATCTTTGACCAGGGCCTTTATTGACTTTACTATTGATAAAGCAACATTTCTAGACATTAGCAAGAAGGCCTTTCTGTGTTCATTTTCTAAGGCTGCTGTAGCCAGTTACTACAACCTGGGTGGCTTAATCCCACAGAAATTTTCTCTCTATCACAATTCCGGAGGCCAGAAGTCTGAAATCAAGGCATTGACAGGGTTGATTCCTTCTGGAGGATCTGAGGGAGAATTCCCTCCATGTCCTGGCATCTTTGGCTGGAAGTTGTGGAATCCCAGTCTCTGCCTCCATGTTCCTGTGACCTCCCCCCACCCTTGTGTGTCTCCTTTTCTGCCTCTTGTAAGGATACATTTGAGTTAGGGCCCACCCTAACTTGGAGTGATCTCATTATGAGAATCTTACCTTAATTAACACCTGCAAAGATCACATTCTGAGGTTCTGGGTGGGCGTGTCTTTCATGAGGACACTATTCAACCCATTAAAATTAAGAATTAATTTCACCATTTACAGAAGATTGATATAAAATAATAATTTGGATTACATACTGACATCATAAAAAATTGAGATACAATTTACATGCCATAAAACTCATCCTTTTAAAGTGTACAATGCATTGGTTTTTAGTATGTTGGCAACGTTATGCAGCTATCGCCACTCCATAATTCTAGAACATTTCTATTATCTACATTGCCCTCCCCTTGCCCCCCCACATCCCATACCTATCAGCATCACTTACCATCCTGCCCTTCCCTAACCTCTGGAAACCACTAATCTGTTTTCTGTTTCTATGGATTTGCCTATTCTGGACAATTCATATAAATGGAATCATATAATAGGTAGCCTTTTACCTCTGTCTTCTTCCACTTGCCATAATGTTTTCAAGGTTCATCCATGCTGTACTGTGTGCAGTAATACATTCCTGTATTAGAGTTCTCCAGAGATACAGAACAGGATATGTATGTGTGTATATCTATACATAGTATTTATATCTGTATCTATATCATCTATATCTGTAGATCCCTAATGTAAATAGAACTAACAGGATGTGTGTGGGGGGTAGATATATATATATATATATATGTGTGTGTGTGTATTTGAGAGAGAGAGAGAGGTATTGATTGATTTTAAGGAATTGGCTTATGTGATTATAGAAGATCAAGTTTAAAATCTGCAGGATAGGCTGGCAGGAAAAACCAATGCTGCAGTTCAAGTCCAAAGGCTGTCTGCTGGCAGAATTCCCTCTTGCTCGAGGAAAGTCAGTCAGTCAGTCGGTCTTTTGTTCTTTCAGGCCTTCAACTGATTGGATGAAGCCCATCCACATTATGGAAGGGAAATCTATTTTACTCAAAGTTCATTAATTTAAATGTTATTCTCAACACAAGACACCCTCATGGAAATAGCCATAATAATGTTTGATCAAATATCTGAGCACTGTGGCCTAGCTTAGTTGACATGTAAAATTAATTATCACAGTTCCTTTTTTATGGCTGAATAATATTCCAGTATTTGGATATACCACATTTGTTTATCCATTCAGTATTTGATGGACATTTTGATTATTTCCACTTTTTAGTTATTATGAATAAGTCTGTTATGAACATTTATGTATAAGTTTCTTTATGCATTTCTATGTCTGTTGCAAAATCATGGTTGAAGACCTTGACTCCTAGGTTATCCAAATCTCCCTCTTTAAGACCCATGAAGTAAATTTCTCCTGAATTCTAGACCAGGAAAAAATAGAACTTTCCAGTTGAACTTTAAAATTTCAAGTTGGCAGGCAAACATAAGTATTGTAGAAATCCCTTTTTGTAAGAAAAATATTCTTTTGTAGATTCTCCTCCTGTGTTCAGTCAAATTAATTTTGTTATAATGTTGCTTGCATATGTACTAACTTGACACTATGTAGTAATTTCTTAATCTTATTACACTTTTACCATTATAAAATCCAATTTAGAAATCAAGATGAAGTAAAAAACAATTTAAAAAATTAGCAATATTCAATATGCTAGATTATGTTATTTTACTAAAATCACCATTAATAAGAATGCATGGTATGAATTACTCATGACACAAGTCTTTTGAGTTTGGCATGCCTATAGTTTATGTTATCTACTATGTGCAGTATGACTGCAGATGCTTTGTTTGCACATACGCCATGGCATAGTTTAGCCTTTACTTGGCATGAGCACGTTATTTATGTATTAACTCCGTCCTTTCTCTTTTCTCATTAACCTGGGATAATTAAAATAGTACTACTGATTGGCACAAATACAGCCTTATGCATAGATGCAAATGCAGCTACTGAAGTCATGTGGCAGAAACTCCAGAGGATCTAGAAGATGCTTTGTGTAACTCATATAACACTAGTTGCTTCATAGCCCACATGAGTTATGATTTGGTTCAACTGAATACATTGAAACATCCCCTAATAACAGTGGCTTAGACAGGAGAGGTGTTTATTCCTTCTTACTAAAAGGAATTAGACATCCCATGCTTAGCAGGGTAGTTCCGCAGTCATCAGCAACCGTAGTTTGTTCTATCTTTCTGCTTTACCATCGTAGCAATATCTTCCATCCTCAACACCATCTCTTAGTGCAAGCTAATGCTGGGGCTGTGGCCTTAATCCAGTCACCAGGCAGGAGAAAAGGTGGAAGGACACCCTGGATGCCACTTCCCAGGAACAGTGCAGCATTTCCTGCGTATCCATTGACCAGAGCTTAGTAGCTGGACCTCACTTAGATGAAGTCATCCTGAGAAATGGGCCTTTATTCTGCACAGTAAGAAAGAAAGGAAGAATAGATAAATGGTGGAGAGCTACCTGCTAAAAAATTGTGCCCAATCTTAGTAGGGGGCTGTGGCCAAAAATCAGTAGTAAGACAACCAAAAATTAGTGGAAAGCCATTATTATCTTCATTGTAGTCTGTCAAAGAAACACCAAAAAGGAATAACATTCTTCAGCCACCAGCAAAGATCTCTCCTGCCTTCGAACTCTCTTGATAATCTCCCACACAAGATATCTGCTCCCCATGCTCCTTCTCCATTCCAGAACTTTCTCCACCCCAGGCAGTGCAGCCTTTTCTTCTCTGTTTTTTTCTAGGCTACCATTTGGATTCAGTTCTGATTAAGTAGATCCATTGACCTTGAATTTGTGCACTCCCCACTTGAATGTGTGCACCAAGCAGAGCCTGTAAGGAAGAGCTTCCTTGGTTGTGGAGTGTCCTGGAAGCAGAGGCATACTCAGACTGCAGAGTTGAACACCTTCCTTTGATTTCTGCTATGGTTTTCTTGTGGTTCTCTTTAGGAGGGGCACGGCATCTCTTTGGGCCACCAGGAGACTCTCCCACTTTGCTGTCCCACCTTTTTCAGAGAGCCTGTGTGCAGTGCCTGCATCCTGCAGGGTGCATTTTCAGTGCAGCCTCTTGAAAACCCTCCAGCTGCAACACTGAGATCCTCTGGGGAATTCAACAGATAGGTTTTAACTTGAGTCAACAATCAGATTTTAAATTGAGTCATCTTCTCTTTCAGGCCTTTTGGCCCTTGTAATGTGAGAAAAAAATTGTTCACTGTATTTCAAAATTCTTTCCCTCAAGGTGTTCACCGGAAGTGAAGCACACTAGGAAACCTCTATCTTTGCCGGGGTCTGGGTAGCACATCAGTCTTGTTTATGAGCAGTTCTGTACCACTGGAAAAAAATCTAGGGCACAGTCTTTTGCAGAACTTTGGGATGGATCTGAGACGCTTCTTTAGAAAGAATTAAGAAACTTGCTTAGGCCCATCCTACTCCCTGGCATCTCCTTTGTTGGGTTTGATTTAGGAGGCTGAGGCCTCTATCACCACTGCTGGCTCCCAGTTCTATCCTGGTGGCTTGGCTCAGAGTTCTATCACTTACTCTTGCTCCCTGACAGCAAGAGTTGAGGCAGCCCCCAGGATAGTGATAAAGTCTCAACATATTTTTTAGAAATTCTTGGCTATGAATTCTTCCCATTAGGACCTGATTTATGTACTTCTAGCTTTCCAAGCTGTGTTCCTTTGCCTTTGGTAGATAGCTGACTGTAAATGTTTTTCCAGCCTGTGCAGAAAGGCTGAATGTTCTCTACTTCTGTTAATACAAGTTTTGAATTCAACATCCCAATCCCAGCCACTTACCACTTTGCCACATACTTTCTCTAGCAGCGATGTATTTGGCAATGAAAGAAATCTCTTTGTTTTAAATGGGGATAACTTTGTTTTAAAATTGATATTTATTGTATCCACCTAATATACCCCAAATTGTAAAATGTTTGATAATCCATAGAATATATTACTTAGAGCAGTTGTTTATATAATTTACACATAAATATACATATATATGCAAACATTTTTTCGACAGATGCATGATCAATACAGTGCATGTAATACATCATGCATGATGTATTGGTCATGTATGGGTCAGGTCCCTTTCCCATCTTTCTGGTTAGAAAAATGTCAAATCTATAGAACAGTTGTAAGAATAGTATAATGGACAGTTTTTTACTCTTCAATAATGATTCATGTAATAATTATTAATATTTTACTGATTACTATAGTTTGCCTGATGGGGTTATTTTTGCAGAACCATTTGAGAGTTAGTTGCATGCATCATGACACTTCATCCCTAAATATTTACAAGGTATCTCTTAAGAATATAATGTTCTGTGTGAGCTCTGTATAATCGTCACACTCAGGACTCAACATTAGGCAATACTCTAATATACTGGTATCTAATATACAAGTCTACATTCATGTATGAGTTTTGATAACTTGGAATCCATGAATAATCTCAAGATTGGACCCTGTAGACCTGCACTTACTGGGTGGCATTGTCTCAAGTGCTTGCTTTACAACTGCCATTTCATTGGCTAAAAAGCCGATTCAGAGACCCTTCCCCCAGATGCTGCCAGCATTTTACTTGTGCGTATTTCCCAAACTGCCGTGGTTGTTCTTACACCTTCTTGAATTCAAGTCCCACAGCAAACCATCAGTTTTCCAAGGGATTTCCTCTTTCCTGCACAGAATCAGTTCAAAGCCTTGAACTTGTCTAAGCATGTCTGCCATCAACCTCCTCTCTGCCTGTAAAAGAATTACATTTCTTAAGAAGTTGGTGTGTTACAGGAGGTAAAAACAGTTTCCAGTTTAGGCATTTGACTCAGGCTTCCTTAATTTAGTGAAGTCACACAAGATGATATATGTCTGGTTTTCCATCCAGATGTCCGTATTCTGGGCAGTCACTTCTCTGTCATATCATGTTGTGACCCCAGTTTTAGATGAGTTTCTGTCATTCCTCTGACTTTCTAGAAGCACTGGAAGAACCTTCAGAGTTTAGATCAGGTCTACCTATGCTGCTCATGCCATAAACCTGATACTTAGTTAGAGCGAAGTTGCATTCTAAGCTTGAGTGAGATTTGGTGAAGATTTTAATCTCTGACAGTAGCCTCCAGATGTAATCTAGGCAAATCACAATCTCAAAATCCTACATCAATAAATATTCAACAGTCCATCAACTAAATGATTATTGTTAGCTTTATATTGTTACTCAGAAAAGGAAAAATAGGAAAGAGAAATACAAAGGGGATTTCAGTTGGAACTTAGAACTGGGATAAATGTTAGAGTAGGATCAGGTATAATTCTTTCATATTAAAATTAAAATTAATATATAAAACAACAGCACAGACAACAAACAGATATCGCATGGACCCATTTAATTTTCCTCAGAACCTGCAAATAATACTGAGGTTCAGAGCAGTCAAGTACCAGTTTCCATAAACGAGCCTGACCAGTCGCACTACAGCCCAGAGCAAGCCCCTGTCAGGAAGGCTGCTTAGCACAGTGTCACGCCACAGCAGCCCAAACGGGGCGTCAGGAGAGGGGGGGTCAGGGTCCCCAAGCAGAGTTCACACCACTCTGTCATGCCCACCACAGAGCACAAGGCAAAGAAGTGAATTCTTACTGCAGAGTCTCTGAATTTTGAAATATAAAGAAAATAAAAAAAAAACCCTGTTTTTCTGGGCTGGTTAAAATAGTACTACTAGGGAGTAAAGAAAGGGTATTCCTAAAACAAACAAGGATTCCACTCATCAGGAGTGGCATTTTTAAGCATTGTTTCCCATTGACTTTTCTCATTTCCTTGCTCCCTGACACCTTGTCTAAGCCCCTCAAATTCCTTCTTCCACCATTCCAAATTTCTCCAAAACCCTATTTCTGCAGCCTAGGTAGGACAGACTGTCTTGTCCTCTCCATGATGCTCTTAATCACATAGATCAACTTAGTCTCCCAGGCTTTCTTCCTTCCTGACACTCACCCGACTCCCCCAGCTTCTGCGTGAGGAGCCAGGACGGCAATGGATACAGCAAGGAAGCATCCCGCCCTTCTCGGGAAAGCAGGGATGGGACTGGAGGAAGAGAACAGCACCCACTCTTTATTTGGTATCTTATTTTATCACTTTTATAAGCAATTTGAAAAAGATTCTCAACAAAATTAAAACCCCAAATTATACCTTTTTTTCTAAGAATCTGCCTGGAGCCTTGTCTGAATTGTTAGAAAGCTCAGAACTAAATTCAGAATGCTCCTGGTCTTCGTTCTTTGTTCATTCCGTAGGTACTTATTTATGTGTTTCAAAGTGATTTATTTTGATGCCTTTTAAAGACTTTGTAAATGTCCTTTCAAATAATAGCTTTATCAAGATACAATTCACATACCATAAAAGTCACTCTTTTAAAATGTACAATTTGCTGGTTTTTAATATATTCTCAGAGATGGTGTATAATGGTGACATTATCTAATTTCAGAACATTTTCATCACCCTAAAAAGAAACCCCGTACCCATTAGTGGTTCTTCCTCATTCTCCCCTCCCACAGCCCCTGGCCTTTTCTGGATCTTTTTTATAAATGGAGTCATATAATAAATGGTCTGTGATGGCTGATTTCTTTCTCTAAGACTTCATAGTATTTTCAAGGTTCATCCGTGTTGTAGCATGTATCAATACTTCATTTCTTCTTACTGCTGGATAGCATTCCGTATACGGATAGACCACATTTTATTTATCTACTCATCATCTTTGGGTTGTCTTCACTTTTTGGTAATTATGGATAATGCTGCTGTGAACATTTGTGGACAGATTTTGTGTGGATGTAAGTTTTCATTTCTCTTGAATATATATACATAGGAGTGGAACTGTTAGGTCACATGTTAACAATACGTTTAACATTTTGAAAACTGGCAAATTTTTTCACAGCAGCTGTATCATTTCACATTCTCACCAGCAGGGCATAAGGGTTCCAATTTCTCCACATTTTCACCAATGCTTGTTATTGTCTCTCTTTTTGATTACAGCCATGGATGTTAAATGCTAGTTTATTCATATCTATTTTTAATGCCCAGTTAAAAAATTATGTGTCTAATTATGCAAAAATACCTCAATTTCTTTTTTTTAAATTGTGGTAAAAAACATATAACGTAAAATTTGCTATTTTAACCATTTTTATGGGTTCAATTCAGTGGCACTAAGTATATTCACAATACTGTGAACCCATCCCCCCTTTCCATTTCCAGAACTTTTTAATCATCCTAAACTGAAACTCTGTGCCCATTAAGTAATAACTCCCCACTGCCCCAGTGGGAATGTAGAATTCTGTTCTGCTAAGAATTAGCCTATTCTAGGTACTTCATGTAAGTGGAAGTATACAATATTTGTCCTTTTGTGTCTGGCTTATTTCACTTAGTGTAATATCTTCAAGGTTCACCCATGTTGTAGTATGTACCAGAATTTCATCCCTTTCTACTCAAATCCTTTTTGTAAGCAGAGCAGGTAAAATTTTAAATACGAAACTAATAAAGAAAATATGCCTCATACTGTAGGATGTTCTGTTTTGGCTTTAAGATCCTGAGACAGCTTCCTAGAGAGGCACCACCCTTGTGCTCTTGTTTGCAAAGGAATGCTTTGGCCAACTCTGCCTCCCTTACTCATTGGTAAGGTCAGAGGACATTTCTTCTGCAAAGTGGCTGATCTAGGTTTTCCTTACAGCAGTGATGACTTACTGAGAGAATTTTAGGTGGGGTTTCTTTGTAGTAAAGCACTAGTAGAGGAGACATTTTACTCTTCCTAATGTTTTTATGCCAGGGATGGCCCATTGGTTGGGGCAAAAAGTACAAGTTCTTTTGCCTAGGGAGCCCATGAGAGTCTGTGTGTAAGTACCAACCAACTTTATTTAGATGTTTAACCCCAGAATCATGCTGTCTCCAATTTTTCCCATTGATTTTCCAAATAATGCTACTCCAATATGTTTATAAACCAAACTGTTGTAAGACATGCTCGTCCAGCATATATGCTTATCAATAAAGTCTGTATGGCTGGCGTGGATTCCAATCTTTATTGATGAAGAAGTCAGTGAGTGAATTTCATTGTCTTCTGATTGGTCTTGTTGATAGAGTTTTCCTAAGTAAATACAAAAGAAGTTATCAGCATTCCCTTGACTTCTTAGATTAAAACTTTGGAACAGACCAAAGCCATTGAAGACCTAAATAAATCCAGAGACAAGCTTGAGAAGATGAAGGAGAAAGCTGAAAAAAAGTTACTGTCTGTCAAGTCAGAACTGGATACTACAGAGCATGAGGCTAAGGAGGATAAAGAAAGGGCCCAGAACATGATAGAAGTGGTAACCAGCGAAGTGAAGACACTAAAAAAGTCTCTGGAAGATGCAGAAAAGAGAGAAAAGCAGGTGGGTAGAAATTTGGTGGTGAAATCTTCCTTTTTAGGAAAGACAGGACAATTCGAAACCTTGATAATATCTTCAAAAACAATTTACAAAGCTTCCGATATGATTTCAATGTATTTGCCTGCCCTCTAGCATCCTTTTGGCATGAAAATAACCATTATGATTTACTCTGCTAAGAGAAACAGTTCACATCTTCATGGCATGAATTGTAGGAAAGAAAATGAAGTTCTTATCAAAGCCATGGAAAGCCTGTGAAAAGCCAGGTCGTGGCTGTGGAGAGGTTTTTATTAGATTTGCCGATTGCCCCTGAAGTTTGCATCACCCCAGGGTTTCAGCCTCGGGAGGGAAGCCTTATTACCAGCAGAGATCAGGGGCAGGAAACAGTCCCAAATCGCAAACAGTGGCTGGATGGCCAGCGAGCCCGGATGTAAGCTGTAACGCGGTGCTCAGCCTGGGTGTATGGAGGAGAGTCTTATCTGGTGAATACATCAGGAGGTCAGGCTTAACGAAACACGTCCCGGACAGCCTGACCCCGGTTGCCCTTGGCTTTCATCTCTCTCTCTCTTTCTAAAGCTCAGAAGGGCGTAGAGTGGACTCAGAGGCGAGGATGTTTTTTCTCTTTGGCTGCCTCTGCTTTGGCTGTGTCAGGCGGAGCTGAGGAAGGTCACGCTGTGGGAGCGGGTGTTCTCAGAGGGAGACCTCTCCGGAACGAGGAGCTTTGGCTCTATTCGAGAGGATGGAAAAACTGAAGGGAAACTTTTTCATCAGGGAGACTAGGCTGGGGAGAGTGTTATGTTTCCCAAACTGAACTCCCGTAGGAAGGAGGTTGGAAGTGAATGAGCACGTGGTGGGAATGTTTGGAAGGCTGTTCTTCTGGATTCATACCTGTCTTCAGGTTGGATCACATCATTTTTAGAACGAAAGGGACCTCTCATGAGGGGTTGCTTAGATATTCCTGGCTTGTCTGCTTCCGCTTTAGCCTAGAATCACAGCAACCAGTCAATGAGAACTGGAGGGGGTATGAGGCACATTTCATCCTTTGTCTCCAGACCCACCGCCCATTATTCCTTTTTTGATAGACAAATAGTAGTCCCGGAGTCCTGGAGTAGGCACGGGTTGAGAGGGGACCATCTCTGTGATGTGATCTGATCAGCGTTTAGAATTCCTGCTTTCATCAGCTCAGACTTTCTGGACATCTGTTCTTCCTTTGGTTTAAGAGGTTCACAGCCCAGTTACGTGTAAGTGCTTATCACCCCTGGACACAACCCCACCATTTGCAGAGTGCTTCCTAGTAGGCAGAACACATACCCAGTCATCATTTCACCTGATCGGAATTTCAGAACAGCCCCAAGAGGTAGGTATATGGTTATTCTCACCCTGAAAGTGAGAAAATAGATGTTTAGTGAGGTCAGAGTCTCATTCATGGTTGTTTAACAGGGACTCTTGACTTGATAGCTGATACCACACTCATGGGCTCATCAGAAAGGTGGCTACGAAATCTCTTTGGTGCCAAAAGGACTTTAGAGGTCATTTAGTAGACTTGCCTTCCTATTTTATGAATGAGAGAAATAAAATTCAAGAGAGTAAGTAATTGCCTACTTGGGTTTCCCATTGTGTTTTATTTTTTGGTTGCATTTGGCCTAGCAATAGCTGATACCCTTTGCTCTCTCAGTTAATGTGCTTCTGTTTTTATTACAGCTGGTGGACTTCAGGGAGGTGGTGTCCAAGGTGCTGGGCTTGAACATGACCGATCTCGCTCTTCCTGATTATGAAATCATCAAGTGTCTAGAAAGTCTGATTCATTCACATCAGCATCACTTTGTCACCTGTGCCTGCATCAAAGATGTGACTACTGGGCAAGCTAGGCACCCACAACACCACTTAAAACTTCTTCACTGAATGTCGTATCTCTTGAGGGAGGTGGAGCTGAGAGATAGGGCACAATTCTCAATTTCACAAATCCCAAACCTTTGAAATTTGATTAGTGTGTGAATATTGTATGCTTTGATGATAGAGCAAGACTCTTATCGGTGGCAGAAAAGCATCTCAAAGGTGCCAGCCGTAGGTAAATGTTTGACACTCAAAACCACCTATTATTTCATTTGCTGGTGATTTGGGATCTAGAAGAATTCCACCTGATTGTGAACCTAGAATGGAAATGGCAGGGAATTAACATTAATGGGGTATCTTTTATGAGTTGGGGCTTTACTACCTAATTTAATTCTCATAATAAGTATGTGGCGAGGCTTTAATGTTTCTATTTGACAGCCTGTCTGGAGCTCAGAGAGGATGTTACCCACCCAAGATTGCAGTTGGTTAGTGGCAGAACCAGAGCGGACACCACGCTGGCTCTGTATCAAAGGCTGTGCCTTCTCTGCTACTCCATGGGCCTCCCATTTCTCTGGCATCCCTGTGATTCTGGTGACAATTGCCAGCATAAAGGAAGGAAAACATCCATACAATCAAAAATTGAAGTCCAAAAGTAATTGGGACTTATGATTTCTTTAAAAAGGAACGCACCTAGTTATTCAGATAAAACATATGCAGGTCTGAGGTCTGAAACTTAACTATTCTAAATGTTGCTGCCAGATCCTGTTTGGTGGTAATTTTTAATGTTTGTCCAGGGCAGATCTCAGTACTTTAAAAATGAAACCTTTAGAATGTACAACCTGTAAGATGAAGAAATCCTGCACAGTTTTATTCATCAATATATCAACTGCACTCAGAGAATTTCTGTCACTTCTTACCTTCAAGTTTCTATTTCACAAATATTTCTTCAGGAAACCATATTACTCATTTTGGGTGATTCTTATTTTTGCCATGTGAAAAAATCATTGGCGTCTAACTGAAGGAGAAGGACAAACAATAGATTACACCTAAACGTTAAGAGAAAACGCAAACTCTGCAGGAAAGGAAAGGTATTTGACACCTGGAGTTTGGATGACAGACCCCGTGGAGGTCTCCACAGGAAGTGGTCTCCTCTGCCTGGCTTTCTCTGTCCTGTGCAGGGGCAGGATGAAGTACGTTTTGCAGCAGAGTAAACACACCTGCACAGTCCTGACTGAGGACTGGAGCTAGGCTGGTCTGCAACAGGCCGGAGGGCAGCCTTGTATTTCCCAGGGGAAGGCCTGCAGTCTCTGGAGGGCCCCTCACATGCTCCAAAGGTGCAAAAGCTGCCACCCTGGACCTGCACTCACCTGGAGGAGGCAACTTCACCATCGGGGTCTCTGGAGGGTCTCACTGATGAGTGGCTGCTTCATCATGCCATAGACGGGGGGTTCCAGAGGTGGAGGGATTGTTTCTGTCCATTCTGTGTGTTTTCATTTTCCAAGTAAAATCTTTAATGAACTTCATCTATTTTTCTCTGCAAGTTTATTTTTGACACTATTCAGAGATACTTTTAACAACACTTTAAAAACATATACTGTGTCAATACTTGTTTTCCATTTTGACTTCTCAATTACATTTCTAGATTCATATAAGATACTGAAGATGGTCCATGATGGTTAGTACTGTACTCTCTATTGTACAAAATTTCATTCCATTTATCCAAATGCATATTTATATGGTATTTGCATACATGACTCAGGCATATATATATATATATATAATAACCTTTAATACATATAAAGGAGTATTAAAACTGACTATAAATCTTATGGATTTCTGGTGGGAAGACTGGGTAAGAAAAATTCTGTCCCTGTATATAGTCCATATGCACATTAACTATTTGTCATTTGGGCAAATTGAAAATCCTTTAATAAAGCAATTTCCCTTCTTGTTGAAATGCCAGTTGGTTGTTAGCTTTCCTTCTGTGGCATTCATCCCAGAGCTGGCAGGCCAGCTTCTCATTTTTTGTGTTAGATTTTGTCCCTCTGTAATATCCATGTATATTTTATGTTGTCTAGTAAAATGCGTTAGGTTGGGGTGATTTTCTAACTAGAGTTTTAAAATATTTAACACTAGCTCTTCTACCAAATACATTTGAGTGATAATTGCTCCTGAGGCTATTATTCTGGTTATTGTCTGAGACATTTAAATGTATGCATAAAATAATTAGGAAAAAATCCTTAAACCTGATCCATCTAAATTTCCAGTTTTACCTTATAATCTATTTTACAGATGAACAGTGGGGGATTCAAGGTCAAGGGGTTGTGGGCTTAAGAGTGACAGAATAATGTTTATACTATTGATATTTTAATTATACTTAGAACTTAGAAGTGGAGTTAAATTTTCACTGGGGAAGCAGTTCATGGTTGCACAACCTTTGACCTGGAAAGCTCTGCCCACGTCATGCACTAGTGCTCTCACCCACCTGATCATGCACCCTGTTTAGCTTCTCAAGGCAGGTGGGCCCTGTTCCTCTTTCCCCTATGCAGCCTCTGTACTATTGTTCCTTCATCTTTGTATAAAAACTCTTGCTCAGTGGAAGCTCCTGCTCACTGATCTATAACCGTCTTCTTGTCCTCATTGCAGTTACCTACTGATATCCCATCTCTTCTTCCTCCCTAAGACTGTTGCAAATGGTTCGCTAGGTGTCTTCTCCACCTCCTTTAAGTTCTGCCTTCACCTCAGGTGAGTTTAGTGCCCATCAGGAAACCCCATGCACTACTGTATCTTTAGTTTCTTGACCTTCTTAACTTTCATATGTTTATCTCCTTTTGTTGCAGTCACTCACACCCTATATTATTGTTGATAGAAATCCAATTTAGACTACAGCAAACTAAACAGAGAATTTGGGGGGCTCATCTGGAAGACTTGGGGTAGTCTAGCTTTGACATGGCTAGTTCCAGGGATTCAAAATTGTTGTCAGGATTCGTTTTGCTCTTCTATCTATCTTTTACCTCCACTTGATTTGCTCATCTCTGCATGCTGGTCTCCCTTTCTCCTTATGTAGACAGGTTCCTCCATGCTGCCAGGAAAGATGGTCAGAAGCAGCTACTCAGTGTTTACAAGTCATAAGCTGAGTAAAAGAGACTCTCTGCTTCCAACCTTCATGGAAGGGTCTCAGAGAAGAATCCGATCGCTCTTCTTGGTCACGTACCCACCCGTGAGCCAGGCCCTGCAGCCAAGGGGTGAACTCACTGGCCTGCATCCTATGCCAGCCCCTGCAGTGAGGGCAGAGGTGGGGTGGGATGAGGTCACACGGTGATCTGTTCAACCGAAAGCACATGTAACAACAGAATAAAAGTTCTCCAAAGGAGGAGAGGCTGGCTAGACACACAACACAGTCTATGACCGTGACACATGGTCAAATTGAGAATCTAATCATGCAGAACTTCTCCACCTCTGCAATCTTAAATAAGATCTCCAGAAGCTCTTATCATCCCAGACCTCTCTTACTCTCAAAGAGCTGTTCTTGGAGTTTCCTTGGCCCTCAAATTTTCTCCCTACTAGCTTTGCAGTCTTCACTCCATCTGGACTCAGCCTGGATATTATGGTTCATTTCTTCCATTCTTTTCCTGACACTGAACTCCTTGTGCCCTTACGCTTCTGTCCTCAGATTTGAGATAATCCCAACTACCAATGTTTCTGCTGTTTTTCCTGCTCCACTGACAGAGAGTGGAGGAAATCTCATAAAATCACAGCTAAGTCGCATGCCAAATCCATTGCCTTCGATCTCACTTAAGCCTTCTTTGCTAACTGGTAATCCTTCACTTTTTCCCAGTTAGATCTCACTGCTATTTTCCAAAATGATGATAGCAAATGTTCTTTTCTTCCATAAGGTTCTTATTCTGTTCTCCCCCCTTCATTGTTAGTAGATAATTTCACCATTTCACCCAGAAAATAGAAGCCATTACAGAAATACCTTCAATGTCCAATCCTAAAATAGCCTGTGTGTCCACACCCATCCTTGCCTCCTTCCCTCTTCCTGCCTCAGGTTATTTCCTCTACCTGGCCACTGGCATCCTCAGCAATGTGGTCCCCATCAGTTGCTTTTCTCTGTCACAAATGTTTCCAACCTCATTTTCATTTGTGGCATATTTCCATTAGTATTTAAATATGTTCCTTAAAAAAAAATCACCCCCTCTACTCCATAACATCTTTTTCTTAAAGCCTGATTTCTCTTTCTTGTCACAGGTGAACCACTTGAAAGTGTGTTTATACTGCTTTCTTTCTGGTCTTACATCCTATTCATGCTGTCATCCATGCCAGTCTGGCTTCTGTCTCCTCACACAGCTCTCACATTTTTTGTTAGCAAATTTCTTTTAGTTTTAAAGTGCTTATCGTACTTGATCTTTCTGTAACATTTGATACAATTGATACAATTGACCCTTTCTTTCTTGAAATGTCCTTTTCCATTAGCTTCCATGATGTGACATTCAATTATTATTATTTTTCCTGTCTCTTTGGGTGCTTCAGGTTCTCTTACGGTTGTAAGAAACAAGAATGAAAAAGGGAGATTAATGTAAGGCTAAGTGCAGATATAAGCATGTATGGGGATCTTGACCTCACAGTCAGAACTCAGTGGAGAAAGGTCATACATGCCAGAAACTGGAACTAGTTAATATTTCAAGAACCGGAGCGTCAAATACAGAGTGCAGGGCCGCCCTGCACCTGTCCCATGAAAGCTGGTTTCCTTTGCTGCCATGATGACTCAACTCTCTGCCTGTGTTTCTGCTGCTTCAGCTTTTACCATCATTGTCTCTCTCCTCTCCTCTCTACCTTTAGCTTCTGCTGCTTATTCTGGGCTTCTGCTTGCTATGTTTTCTAATACTTCCTGGCTTTTCTGTGTGTCTTTCCATTTCTGCTCCACCACTAACTGGTCTCACGTTTTCTGTCTGCGTTTCTCCTCCAGAGGGAGAATCTGATTGACTCAGTCACTCTTCAGGGTGAGGTGCTTCTGTTGCTTAGTGCTTTTATACTGAGTGACCCTGTGATAAGCCTCTAGATTGGTTTCCCCTGCATTGGGCCCCCAGTTCTGGTCCAGTCTACTGTGGTCACAGGAAGTGAAGTCTCTTGTGTTTCTCTTGGATGTAAATGTTCCATGGGGTCTGTCCTCCGTCTCCTTTTCTCATACTTTATAGACTCTGCAGTGCGGTCGCCCTGTGACCTCAGGCAACTTTCTTGTCTCCCTGGGCCTCAGTTTCCTCATCTGTAAAGTAGAAGTAATGATATCTACCTGTTAGGGGTTGAATTGCATCCTTCCAAAGGAAGTTGAAGTCCTAACTCTTAGTACCTGTGAATGTGACCTCATTTGAAAATAGGGTCTTTGCAGATGATCAAGTTAAGATGAAGCGATTAAGGTAGGCCCTTATCCAGTATGATTGGTTTCGCTGTGAAAGGGGGAAATCTGGATACAGAGATACACATGCATACAGGAAAAATGCCAGGTAAAGATAAAGGCAGAGATTGAGTGATACTGCTATACCCAAAGAAGGCCAAAGATGAGTAAAACACCAGAAACTAGGGGAGAGGTATAGAAAATATTCTCCTCACAGTTCTCAGTAGGAACTAACCCTGCCAGCACCTTGAACTCAGCCCTCTAGCCTCCAGAGCTGTGAGACTGTTGTTTTAAGCCACTCAGTTTGTGTTTTGTTAACGTAGTCCTAGGAAACGATACACTATCTTGTAAGATTGTTGTAAGGATTAAAATAATGTAAAGAATTTAGAAAATTTTCTGCCACCAGGGGAGTACTCAGTGCATGTTAGCTAATATCACTGTTACTGTAAATATAACTAACCAGTTACACCTGTTCTCATGGCTTTGATGATCATCTATGTGATGATGATACAACCTTCCTCTTCCAGGTCAGATCTCTGTCCTGATGTCCAGCAGTATGATGTGGTGGGGACACGGGTGGCAACAGAGCCAAGTAGACTTAGGATCAAATAGAGGTTCTACTGAGTGACTTGGGCTAGTGGATAAACCTCTTTGAAAACCCAAGTGCTTCATGGCTGTAATAGGAATAAAAAGAGTGTTTTCCTCATAGAATCCCTAAAAAGATTCAATGAGTTCATAGAATCCTTGTAAGTATTCACAATGAGTTGACATATATAGGGCGTGTAGCTTACAACATGGATGTCACAAGTGCTCAGTGAATGTTATTACTCCCTACAGGCATCTCAAATTCAACATGTGCAACATTGACTGTAGAATTTCTGCCTCCCACCTCTTCTCCCACCTCTCCACCCATGCCCACAGTAACCTCCCTCCCTCCTGGGCTTCCTGCCTCAGTGACTGGCTTGGTGTCTGCTCAGCTGTCCAAGTCATGTTGGAAGGGAACTGTGACTTCTCCCTCTACCTCCTCCCATATCTGATAAATCACAGAGTCCTGTCTGTTCCATCTCCTGCCATCTCCCTTATTTATCCATATTTCTCCTTCCACATTGACACCACAGTAGTTTACACCCCGTTTCTCACTCACTCTCTACTTCAGTGTTCCTGGAATTAGGGATTGTCCCCTCTCTTCTCTGTGGTAGGTAGTCAGAGTGATCGTTCTTTAAAAATGCAGTATGATCCTGCGACTCCCTGCTTCGTGCCCTTCAGCTGTTCTCACTGCTTTCTGGATATAGGCCAGCCTTGCTGGCATGGCACACAGGGCTCTGAACCAATCCCGATTCCCCATTAACACCACACTTGATAGAAAACAACTCTTACAGTTTCTCTAGTGTTTTCTTGCCTCTATGAGTTTGTAGCTGCTGATTTTGGCCTATCTATCTTTTCTTCTCTTGCTCGACTGATTCCTGCTTTTTCTTAGGGATTCAGTTTGGATGTCACCCCCCTTTCCCCCTGCACCCCAAAGGACTTTTCCTTGATATCCTATGGCTGGGTTAGGTAACCCACCTATGGGTTTCCATGAAGTCTTGTGCATAACTTGCCAGCACTTATTCACAACACTCCTTCATGGTGATGTCTCCTCTCATGGACAAAGAAACATGGAGACTCAGAGAAGTGAAGGTTATAGCCACTTGACCTGAAATCTAAACCAGTCTTATTTTGAAGTCTGCCAGTATTCACTTTCAGCCTCCTGCAGGCTGGTTCATTTTATGTCCAGGGCTGGGCCCAGAGTTGGTGCTCAGTGTTTGTTGAATGTTTGGTTGAATCAGCTAATGGGATAGAGTTTGAATTACCAGATGGATTGGCTCTTTCTCTCTTTAGGTACCAAGATTTTCACCTGTATACAGATTTGGCTGGGCTTTCAATACATAATGATTTGCATGAGTAATTGTAAAGTGGGCACTTAACTAATAATGATTATAGCTTACAGTTGTATTAAAATTCTTACCTTCCACCATGTTCTCAGATGCATTATTTTTTGACCTATAGAATAGGTCAAAATAGGTATGGTTGTTTCTAGGAATTGAAGAGAGGGAGGGAAAGAGAGAGATTGAGAGGGAGGGAAAGAGGACAGAACTGAGGATAGGCTTCAGGCTTCCTGTGTCCTGGTCCCATGCATTTTCCTTTTCACAAAGCTGCCTCTCACCATCTTTTGGGAAAAAGCCCGTGGTTAGTTTTTGACCTAGCAGAAAGTAGGGAAGAAGATGGCGTAAAAAAATGTTACTACTCGAAGTTGTAATGGCCAAGAAATCAATGTGGAGAGATTATATCCAGTCTTGTTATGTAAATAGAAGATAGGGGACAAAGCCTACCCTCTTACTCTCTTAATGCAGACTTAGCACTTTCTATTTGAAAAACACGCTTAGCTCCTTGTATTGCTAAGTGGAAAATGGTTTTTTCATTCCGATCATGCTGAAAGCCATTTACATACTAAGAAAATACTTTTCCTGTTTTCCTATGTGGGCTGAATGTCCTCACAAGTCATTTAGGAAGCTGTTGGACGTGATAAAGACTTCTCTAGGTTCTGAGCAGTTGCTGTGGTTCACCAGCCAGGTCCCCCCTTTAGAAATGAAGTACTCAATCTTCCGCTGCTCAGAGCTGTTGGCTCTTGACAACGCATAACTGACTCCCTTGCAAGGATTTGCCCTTGGCTGACGGGAGCTACCTCATCCAGGATCACAGACCTCTCCCAAGGGCAGTTTGCTCCAGAGACCAGTCAATGTTGGGGCACGAAGACCTGGCCTTCTCTCAATTCAAGACCACACTGAAGCATCATGTCAGACTCAGAACTCTCCCCTCCCCAGTGAGATCAGCCAAGGTCTCTATTGCAGCCACATCACAATGCAGCTGCTTCCTCTCCCTGGTTCTGCTTTCTTACCTTCTTTTAGGTTTTGCTCTAAGTGTGCAATTCAACAAATCCCTTAAATCCAAATTCCCCTGTCAGGGTCTTTCCAGGAAACCTGACCGAAGACAGATTCATTCATTTTCCTTGCAACTAGTTGTAAAGGTACCAAATTGGTGTTTTCCATTACGTGGTTTTGTCAGTCAACAAGTATTTGTTGGTCACTTGGTAGTACAGAACCCACAAAAAACAAAATCAGCAAAACAAAACCAAAACTACCTATGACTTAAATTACTTAGTTTTCTCCTTCTTTTCAGAATTCTCTTAAGAGATTTGCAGCTGGTTTCCAGTATCATGCTGAGTACCAAAAACCATTTTATTCCATTTATTTTCCTATTTCCTGTCAGTTTCAATAGGATGGAGTACCAAACAGATACCACTCCAAGTAGTTTAAGCAAGAAGTGATTTATTATAAAGTATTAAGTGGCTGACAGAATCATGTGAGGGCTGAAGAAATAGACTGGAAATTGAATTTTCCATAGCAATTCCCAAAAGCACCACACAGAACCACAACACCGGGAGAGCTGTCTTACCCTCTTGTAGCCAGAAGTGGGTCCAGCCTCTCATGGAAACCCTCGAGCTCTAGAAGCCTCCACTGTCAGAGGGCCTCCCCTCCAGCTGCTGACGCCAGAACCTCAGTGCACCTGCTGCCATCTCCAGGGCACAGATGCCTGTGCCTTGCCTCTGAGGACCCATGGGTCTTCTGACTGTGGGCTGGGTCCTCTGTTAATGAGGCCACAGAAGACCAAAAGGGTCCCCCACCTGCTTGCCCACAGAAAAAACTAGGGCAGTAAAGATGTGACCCCTGTCATCTTCCTGGTGTTACACTTGCGTGTCTGACTAGTGAAACCCAAATGACACCCAGAATCTTTCCTAAAGAGATTCTGGGAGACATAGTATTTAGCCTCCGAAGGCTAGAGGTATGGACAGGCACAGCAGAACATGTTTTTCAAGCTTTTTGACATATTCTCCTGAAAAGCTCGTCTGACTCACATATACATGCCTGAAATAAGATTCAGAAGATGGTGTGATGTCCCCTGATGACTTTTATTCTAGTCTCTGCTGCGCAATTCTGTGCTGCCATAGGCTCTTCTGCTCCATGAAGACATGCTGGTCCTGACCCACTAAGTTGATTTCACGCCTGACTAATGGATGGCAACGAGCAGTTTATATACTACACCGTAAGAGGGCAGAAGTGGGTGTTGAGTGCCGGTTCATGATACCTCACTGTGCTATGCTGTTCCCTCTGCTGCCCCTGAATTGACAAAAAGGATTTAAGGCTATTCACAGAAGGGACCTAGTGATAGGGTACCATGTAGAGTGGACCTAGAATCAGGGGAGCGGGCTCTAGGCCTTCCACACAGTTTCTCCTTTTGTCAACGCGAGCATTGGGTTGGCTCTATGTGCTGTGACTCGATTGATACTTATTTGGGAAAACTGAGAAGGTGATTGGTACCTTTTAATATTTAGTAGAGATTAAGCTCACAAGGCAGTCTTGATGGCAAATGCACTTACGGATCAACTGTTGTACTCTTAAAAGATATTGGTTGGCTTCAGTTAAGATCCTGGTTCTGCAAGCAGGTGTAAAATCTAATGATTCATTCTGAGAGCCTGACAGTAGGCATTGAATGTGAACTGTATGATTAGTTCACCTGCCCTGTGTTTGGAAGGTGAATGTTCATTTTTCTGTTAAGGTTTGTAAAGAATGTAATCCCTTAATGTAGAGCTTTGAAGTAAAAGCTTATATTTGTCAATGATTGAGGCTTTCAATAAGGCCTTTTTTCTAAAGTGGTGTAGGTTTTGAAGGTAATTGGTTTTTAAACAAAGCCTATTGAAAAGGCAGAACAAATGAACATTTAACAAATGCCTCTTCTGTGCCAAATGGCATACAAAGCATTTTCATCTACAATAATGTACATAATCCTCACAACAATTCTTAGGAGGAATTACACTTTGTCATTTTTACAGACAAGGGGGAAAAAAGCTAAGGTGATGAAAAGGGGTTCATCCAAGGTCATTAAACTAGCAAGTGGAAGAATGTGGAATTCGCACTAGGTGCTGGCTGGCTTCCTTTCCCTTCTGTACGGGAATGCCTCTGTTGCTGTCATTATTTGCTCAAGATGAGTGTAGGTGAGAAAATACTCAAAATAGGCTTTATTAGGAGGGCTGAAATTTTCATGTGTTAGAAGAAAAGATTTTATAATGGGTATTAAGCTGCCCATTTTATCTGAGAGTTTTCTAAGCCATACTTCACTCTGTTGGACCTCGACAACTACAAGCAATAGGGAACTGTGAAGATCATTAACAGCATTATTTTAGTTTCATGTCTTTTATGGTTCTCTTTTGTTTGTGATAGTGTTTGAAGGAACTGGAAGAATTTGTAGTGACATAAAATACTCCCCTAGGCACCTCCATGTTGTAAACCTAACACAAGGTCTGCTGTCTATACAGGACTTTTAATTTTGTGTATAGTTGAAGCAACGTGAGGAATGCTAAACTTGTAAAATGACATGAAAAAATCTGCAAAGTATTTATGCCTCTTTAAACATTTGCCTCTTAACTCAATATTTGTTTTTGAATTTTTCCTCTTTTAGCAAAGATACATAAAACTAAACAAAATATTAGACTAAAAAGAGCACATTTCAATGTGATGCCTCACCCGTGAAATTTGATTTAGTTACCCGGAATATGTGGGTTGAACTGACTCATGAACTGACACGATAGATAATATATGACCTTGGGGGGACGTGGTTCACGTCCTTTTGAGAATCACGTTGCTTTTTTTTTTTCTGGCCAAGTCAAGTAGCTTATTTACAACCTTTCTGTGATGATTTCTTAGAAGTAAGCTAATATACAGCCACATGGTTCTGCTACCAGTCCGAAGAAGGACCTCTACAGTGAGCATGAAGTCCCTTGGATGCTTCTCTCAGATATGGGATGAGTTGCAAGGAACAGGCAGCTTCCAAAGAAATTCTGAAAAGCAGTCAATCTTGATAATGATAGTTACCTGTTATTTATGTACCAGAGACTGCAGTTGAGCTCCTTAAAAGCTTTATCTACTTTGACCTTCCTCTCTGAGGCAGACACTGTGATTAGCCTCTTTTTAAAGCTGAAGGAACAGTCCAGGGGAGGTCAAATGACTGGTGTCCCATCACACCTCCCTTTCCTCCCGTGCTCATCTGAGGAGGAACCCACGGCCAGGCCCTGAGATGGGTGATCTCCCACATGAGAGTGAGAACTGTATGTGTGCATGTGTCCTAACCAGGTGACCAGGAGGAAAGACGTCTGCTCAGCAGAGAGCTTTGGGCCAATAGGAGCCCACACTAACTCACTGGTTAGGGAATGAGGACGATGAACTTCAACTTAATGTTAAAGTTTAATTTTTAAAGACATGCCATTGTCACTATAGTGGGGACCTCTATACCATTTGTTAGAAGTCTGATATAGGGCTAGAGAAGGGAATTTGGACTTGTACTCACTGGACTCTCACCTGAACCATACCTTTTTGCTCTTTATTTCCATATCTGCCATCGGTTCTCTCATTTATAAAATGAGGATTTGTAATGCTACCAGTCTTCTACAGCTGGCATGAGTGTTAAGTGAAATAATAGATATGAAATGTTCATCCCAGTTCCTGTCGATACATAGATGAGTTATTACTAATATTAGACCCTTATTATGTCCAGTCATCATGTTTTCATATTTAATGCCTTTGTTCCCAGACTAAATCACTGCAATCAAATACCGATTTTTTCCTTCCATCTGGGGAGACTGTGTACGGATGGCCGCCAGAGTGCTGGCACCCTCATACAATCCTTCTGCACTCCACAATGCCTCGGGGCTTGGCCACGGGACTTGCTTTGGACAATGGGATATCAGCAGGTGTGACATCAGCAGAGACTAGATAAGCACTTGTACACTGGGGCTTACCCTCTCAGAATCCAGATGTCATGGGAAAAAAACCAGACCTGGGTGGTCTTCTTAGAGAGAGATCCCAAGACCACATGGAGAGAGTGGCCAGCCATCCCAACATTCTGGTTCAGCCCAACCCTGGGCCAATTTTCTAGCTGAAGGCAATGACACAGGGGCTCCAGTAATGAACAGAAGGACTGCCCAGACAATCCACAGAATCATGAGAGATAATAAATTAGTATTGTTTTAAGCCCCTGATATTTTGGGGTGGTTTGCTATGCAGCAGTAGGTGATTGAAACCCCGCCTGTCATGTCTGCATCATAAAGCGAAGCATAACCATTACCAAACCTATAGTAATAAATGCGCACCACTAATGCTGTAATCCCAATGGCAAATGGACAGCTGTGCAGAAAAGAGTTTCAAAGAGCTCAGTGTAGCACATCGGCAGCATGGACCCATGTCCTGTTACCAAGAAGTCCATCAGAAGGTACCAGGGGGTTGCTAGGACTCCCGCCTGATGGGAAAGCCTGTGGCTGTTGGCCTTTGAAAATATGGGAAAAAACCCCACGGGCCCTCCAACCACCTTGCCACAATAATTGAAACTCACATTTCTATTTGCCAGCAAGACCAGTGTTTACAGCAGGAAAGTAAGACAATTTATATTTTCAGAAACAAATGTTTTATTTGGAAAATGTCAGTGCCAGTTGCACCCTAATGGTGTTTTTCCAAAACATGTGGTTAGTGAAAAGAGTAGAGTGAAGGCTTGGGTTATTTTAACAGCACTCTATGAAGCTGACTAAATAATACTGGACATTATTGTATCTGGAGGGAGGCATCCTGTTAGCACTGTTGCTGTGGAATGGACGCGACATGCGATTTATTCGTGTTCCCTGGGCAGACATGGACATGGGACCCAACGCTGCTGAGTCTCAAGGTCTCAGCTTCCCTCTCTGAACTGCTTTTTAATCAGTGCATTTGGATGAAACTGAGTGGTTTGGACATTGGAGAGGATTATAAATCTTCAGGGGAAAGTACATTTAATCCATGACTAGAATAGAGTAAATACAGTCAATTTTGAGTGAATAGTTCTATATAAAAAACACCTTATTTTTTAGAACAGTTTTAAGTTCACAGCAAAACTGAATGAAAGGTACAGAGTTCCCTTGGACCTCTCTCTCCCCCCATGTACACAACCTCCCACACCAGAGTGGTACATTGGTTACAACCAGTGAACCCACATTTATACACCCGTATTGCCTAAAGGCCACAGCTTACATTAGGGGTCACTCCTGGTGTTGTACATTCTGTGGATTTTTGACAAATGTATAATGACCTATTTAGTAGCATATAGATTAGTCTCACTGCCTAAAAATCCCATGTTCTGCCTATTCATTTCCCCTCACCTCACAAGGCTCTGAAAACCACTGATCTTTTTTTTTGCTGTCTCCATAGTTTTGCTTTTTCCAGAATGTCATCTAGTTAGAATCGTAAGTATATAGCCTTTCCTGGACTGGCTTCTTTCACTTGGCAATAAACATTTTTGTTTATTTATTAATTTTTTTAGCAATAAGCATTTTGTTTATTGCTATTATTTCTCCAGGTCTTTTGATAGCTTGGTAGCTCAGTTCTTTTTAGTTCTGAATACTATTCCATGGTCTGGATTACAACGATTGATTTATCCACTCACCTATTTGTACGACCTTTTGGTTGCTTCCAAATTCTGGCAGTTATGAATAATGGTGCTACATGTGTGTACAGGTTTTTGTGTGGACATGATTTCAGCTCCTTGGGTAAATTCCAAGGACCATGAATGCTGGATCATATGATAAGAGTGTGTTTACTTTTGAAAGAAACTGCCAAACTGTTTTCCACAGGGGTGGGCCATTTTGCATTCTCACTGACAATGTATGAGAGTTCTTGTTTCAAATCCTTGTCAGCATTTGGTGGTGTCAGTGTCCCAGATTTTGGCCATTCTAATAGGTGTGTACTGGTATCTCACTGTTGTTCGAATTTGCAATTCCCTAATGACATATGATGTGGAGCATCTTTTCCTATATTTATTGCCATTTGTGTACTTCTTTGGTGAGGTGTCTGTTCAGGTCATTTCCCATTTTTTAAAAATGGGGCAAGTAGTGACTCTATGTCATCTCACTATGCTGATGGACAGTGACTGTAATGGGGTTGGGGGCGGAACCTGATGAAGGGGGTAGTGTAATCACCATAATATTACTCACTTAACTGTAGATTAATGATATCAAAATAAACTTTAAAAATGGGTTGTTTGTTTTCTCATTGTTGACTTTTAAGATTTCTATGTATATTTTGGATAACAGTCTTTATCCAAATGTCTTTATCAGACATGTCTTTTGCAAATAGGACAGTTTTTTTTAGGGTAATAATCTTTGGGAGGTTTAAATTAATCTTAGCATTGTGTAAACAAGAAATAAAAAAGCTTAAGAACAGATAGAAATATATTAGCTAGCATGATCAAATTTTTGGCAATGCATTGATAAGTTGTTAGATCTTTAATAAATCTGATAATTTTATGGAGAAAATGTAATGAAAATTCTATGTGAGCTACAGAAATGGAGTTATGAAAATTATCAAAGAATAGGTAAGATAATCGAGTAAAGGCTGAGCAATAGGGAAAATCTGTAGAGAAGAGGGGAACTTGCCAGTGTATTTCTTTGTTTTGCTTTTATTGTGCTGGATTATGGTTATTTTTTGTCTATCTCCTTTACTAGCTCCTGAGATACAGTATCTTCCTCACATTTGAATCTTTGCTGCATGTGAGGTGAGACATGGCAGACTTTCAATAAATGTTTCTTCAGTGAATAAATGTATAAATGAATATATACTAATTTGAAAACATTCTGAAGTATCCATGAAATTGGATTTGTCAGTGATCTTAAATGTCACTTGATGTCCAGCTTGGG
>JAVSCE010013422.1:0-44945 GCA_032199065.1 Smutsia gigantea
GCGTTTGCTTTTTATTACCTTCAGGTATTGTGATTTATCCCCTACCACTTCTAAAAACTGTGAGCCCACTCACTCTTAAAATACGTATAATTCAGAACAATTAAAAAAATTTTTTTAGTGTAGCGGCTGGTGAGAAACTCATTCCCCAGTAAACACTGTGTCCATTAACCCACTGAGCTTTCAACTGAGTTCTAACTTATTCCTCTATACGGAAAGGAAGTACAGGTTCCCCCCACCGCCACCTTCCATCCATCCTCTATCCGACTTGAGGCCACTTCGCTTTCGGGAAAACCTAAGTTGACCCTTGACCAATGGAAGAATTAAAAGCCCTGACCACTGCACAGTCAGAAAATCCCTGTAGAACTGACTCCCCAAAAACTTAACTACTAGTAGCCTACTGTTGACTGGAAGCCTTCACAGACCTTTAAAACTGATTTAAACTCTGACACCAGCAGTTTTAAAAGAAGCAAATACTGACAGACGAAAAGCTAAACGGCTTGGGCAAACAGGGCCAGGGCACTATCCCGAGGCGCCTAAATAGTTAATTAACAAGTGGTTTGTAGGTTTTATGTGTAATATGCTGTATTCTTAGAATAAAGATGTAGAGAAAAGACCTTTTTCTTTTTCTGAAGTCTTTTTTTCAAATTGTCACAAACCTCAGAAAAACCCCCACACACATGTATATTGAAAAAATCTGCATGTAAGTGGACCAGCACAGTTAAAGCCTGTGTTGTTCAAGAGTCAAGTGTACCCGTTTTCACTATTGGAAAGACATATAAAGAGGATTTTCACTTTTAGGAAATGGTAACTGTTTCTTCACTTTACACCATTGCAGCAGAGGAAAGGCTTTGCAAGAATGCTCTGCTTCCAGACAGCGTGGGAGATATGTACAGGAGTTGGTCAGCATAGAAAAATATTTTGTTCATATTCTGTTCTAAGAGGAACTTACCACACTCTGAAGAGGTAATTGCCTAAACTGTCAAAAACTGTTGTTATTTGTTAAAGGAAATCCATAAGCTTTCAAGAACCCCCGTGCCCATGGCTTGTCCTTCCCTTGGACCACAATAAATAAGGATGCTGGAAAATAAAGGATGCTGGAAAAAGCCTCACAGATCTTATACCAACAAACTTGTAGTCTGATATATGTGGGGGGAAAAAAATAGAGAATTCTTCAGCCTGGAAATGTAAATTCTAAAAAATGATTGAAGGGGAGCCCTCCTACACTGTTGGTGGGAATGTAAATTAGTTCAACCATTGTGGAAAGCAATATGGAGGTTCCTCAAAAAACTAAAAAGAGAAATAACATTTGACCCAGGAATTCCACTCCTAGGAATTTACCCAAAGAAAACAAGACATACACATTACCTGATTCAAAAAGACATACACATCCCTATGTTTGTCGCAGCACTATTTACAATAGCCAAGATATGGAAGCAACCTGCGTTTCCATCAGTAGATGAATGGATAAAGAAGATGTGGTGCATATACACAATGGATTATTATTATTCAGCCCTACGAAGAGAACAAATCCTGCCGTTTGCAACAACATGGATGGAGCTAGAGGTATTATGCTCAGTGAAATAAGCCAGACAGAGAAAGACAAGTACCAAATGATTTCACACATCTATGGAGCATAAGAACAAAGCAAAAACTGAAGGAACAAAACAGCAGCAGACTCACAGAACCCACGAACGGACTAACAGATACCAAAGGGAAAGGGACTGGGAGGATGGGTGGGAAGGGAGGGATAAGGGGGAAAAAGGGGCATTACGATTAGCAGACATAATGTGGGGGGTGCACGGGGAAGGCAGTATAGCACAGAGAAGACTAGTGACTCTACAGCATCTTACTATGCTGATGAACAGTGACTGTAGTGGGGTATGTGGGGGGCACTCAATAATATGGGTGAATGTAGTAACCACAACGTTGCTCATGTGAAACCTTTGTAAGATTGTGTATCAATGATACCTTAATAATAATTAATTAATTAATTAAAATAAAAAAAACAAAAATTCCACAGAGGCATACAGCACAGTCAGCTTTACAAGGAACACCAACGAACTTTCAGAGATCAGATGCTCCCAGGATCTTTGCTTCATATACATGTGTTTTTCAAAACATATGAAAGGTGGAAAAACAAAAATTACAGGCCAATATTATGTAATATTGCTGTAAATGTTCTCAATAAAATAGTAAGAAAGAGATTCCACAATCAGAAAAAAAATGGGAAGTTACTAAAATCACCAAAAGTATGAATAAGATTGTCTTAATACTGGTGGAACTAAGGTCACCCAGTTAAGCATGAAAGAGATAAATTAATGTAAATAAAATTATAGGAACTAAATTTAAAGGAACTAATTCCCTTCAAGGAGTCATTTACATTGAAAATATAAATTACCGTTTTTTAAGTTTCCAGTGTCAGCTGTGGATCTTTAGAATCTCTGTTCTCTCTTACTGTGTCACACTTCTCCACAGAAAGGTGGAGTCCTTCATCTTTTGCAGCACCAAGAAGAGTCCCTTGCATTCCAATGCCCCATGCTAGTCACCAATGACCCAACAGTGCCCTGTGGCCCAGCTAGTCTGATGCAGTCATCCTGATGATTATCAACTGTTGTTGACAAGGAGAACACATCACTGAGTGACTAGCATTCTTAAATCCAATTGTGGCCACTCCCAGAATGAGGCTTCAGTGACACCACAATACCTTGCTGAAATGATGATATTGAACTTGCTCTAGGGACAGGCTTAGCCTCTGTTGTGATATGCAAATCAATAGCCAATGAGAATTGAGGATGTGTATACACTAACAAGCAAAGGAGGTGCAGCTTTCAAATTCTAAATATAAATAAAAAATACTCCTCACCCCAATGTGAATTTAAACTTGAGTTCACAACTGGTTTTTGTTGCTTCTCCTATCAAGAAAAGAGTAATTTACTATTTTTTAATCAAAGAATTGCTATTTTTAAGAAAGAAAAACCAATTTTTCTGCTAGTGAAAACCAAAATAAGTAGTCTTTGAATGAACTGTGTCTGTGGCTTTTCAGAAAAAAATTACAAAGAGTAATCAACTTCATGATTATAAAATACTTAAAACCAGCCTAACTCTTCTTTTCTCCCCCAATATCTATAAACTTCTGAAACACAAACAGTAGAACTGATGGGGGAAATCTGAACAACATGAAAGATGAGCCATAAAAAAGATAAACCCAGACTGAGGGATTCAAGATGGCCACATGGGAGGTGAGATGGAGAGCTCCTCCCAAACCACAAATAGTACAAAAATATAGTTAATAAATACAACTAACCTTCAGACAGCAACAAGAAAGAAGGCTGTACCAGACTGCATACACACCTCACAAACAGAGCAGACCTCAAGACAGGGTAACGTATGAAAGCCTTAATCCGAAGGGACCCAAACCCTTCCCCCACCCCAGCTCACTGGTGGGAGGAAGAGAAACGGAGCGGGGGAGGGGGCGGAAGCCTGGGACTGCCGGACACCTAGCCCTGGACATCTGCTTTGTGAGCAGAATCCTATAGTGTGTGGTGCCCTGGGCATTGGGGAGCTTAGACAGGCGGAGTGCTTGAGAAATTGACATTCCGGCCATTTTTAGAGGACGGGATCCACATCCGACCGCTCTGTGTCTCTGTGTTGGAGGAAAGGCAGGCAGTCTGAGAGGCTTCCTAGCAGAGAGAGAACTGCTGAAGGGGCAGGGTTTGAATGGAGCTTGCTGTGCAGGAGAAGGAAGAGCTGGAAAACGTTACCTGGACACACTCTGCCCAGCAGGTTGGGAACTTTGAGGAGTTTTAGGTGCTCCATCCCCCTGTCTACTCCGCTCCAAAGCCCCCCACTGTGACACACAGCCTGTCTAGCCTTTGTACTGGCCTGCAGGCATCTGCTCGCAAACCAGCAGTCACTGCGCAGGTGTCAGGCCAGCCAGAGGAAGGCCCCGCCTACAACAGCTAGAGACACAAAGCACAGAAGATTAACCCTGTGTGCTTGGCTCACTGCCTCTGACCCTGGAGACAGGCACCACAGACGGGAAGCAGGAAACAGATCTTTCCTCCCCTCAGGCACCAACTCCTCTCCCCTACGTCCCCCAACCTCACTCTAGGGGCTGAGCAGCTCCAGAGACTGGAGTTTCTGCACACTAGTGGGATGCACACAGAAATATAAAATGTCAAAAGAACATGGTTCAGACCAAAATCTCACAAGCCCCAGAAACAATTCGGGTCAAATGAAACCGAACTCACCAATCTCCCTGAAACAGAGTTCAAATTAAAAATTACAAACATGCTTATGAAGATACAGAAAAATATACAAGACCTCAGAAATGAATTTAAGATGGAGATTCAATCATTAAGAAATTCCATATCTGAAATGCAACATGCAATGGAGGGATTTAAAAGGAGATTAGATGTAGTAGAAAAGACCGCAATGGAACAGAAATTAGAGAAGAGGACTACAAAGAAGGTGAGGCACAGAAAAAAAAAAGGATCACTAAGAATGAAAGAATATTGAGAGAATTGTGTGACCTATCCAAACGGAACAATATTCGCATTATAGGGGGTACCAGAAGAAGAAGAGAGAGAAAAAGGGATAGAAAGTGTCATTGAGGAGGTAATTGGTGAAAACTTTCCCAATCTGGGGAAAGAAATAATCTTTCAGGCCATGGAGGTGCACAGATATCCAAACACAAGGGACCCAAGGAAGACAACATCAAGACATATACTAATTAAAATGGCAAAGATCAAGGACAAGGACAGACTTTTAAAAGCAGCTAGAGAGAGAAAAAAGATCACATACAAAGGAAAACCCATCAGGCTATCATCAGACTTCTCAACAGAAACCTTACAGGCCAGGAGAGAGTGGCATAATATATTTAATGCAATAAGGCAGAAGGGCCTGGAACCAAGATTACTCTACCCAGCAAAGTTATCACTTAAATTTGAAGGAGGGATTAAACAATTTTCAGATAAGCAAAAGCTGAGAGACTTTACCTCCCACAAACCACCTCTACAGGGCATTTTGGAGGGACTCCTATAGATGGAAGTATTCCTAAGTCTAAACAGATATCATTGAAGGGAAGACAAAGAGTCAGAATATGATTCATAAAATACAAAGAATGGAGGAGGAAGAAAAAGGAGGAAAAAAAAAGAACTTTTAGGTTGAGTTTGTAATAGTATACAAATTAAGTTAAATTAGACTGTTAGATAGTAAGGGAATTGCCCATGAACCTTTGGTAACCAAAAATTTAAGACTGCAGTGGCAATAAGTACATACCTATCCATAATCACCCTAAATGTAAATGGTCTGAATGCACCAATCAAAAGACATAGAGTTACTGAATGGATAAAAAAACAAGACCCATCTATATACGCTGCCTACAAGAGACTCACTTCAAACCCAAACATATACACAGACTGAAAGTAAAGGGATGGAAAAAGATATTTCATGCAACTAATAGGGAGAAAAAAGCAGGAGTTGCAGTACTTGTATCAGACAAAATGGACTTCAAAACAAAGAAAGTCAAAGGAGACAAAGTAGGACATTACATAATGACAAAAGGGTCAGTCCAACAAGAGGATATAACTATTCTAAATATCTATATGCACCCAACACAGGATCACCTACATATGTGAAAAAAATACGAACAGAATTCAAGGGGGAAATAGAATGCAATGCATTCATTTTAGGAGACTTCAACACACCACTCACATTGAAGGACAGATCAACCAGACAGAAAATAAGTAAAGAGACAGAGGCACTGAACAACATATTAGAACAGATGGACCTAACGGACATCTACAGAATACTCCATCCAAAAGCAACAGGATACACATTCTTCTCAAGTGCACATGGAACATTTTCAAGAATAGATCATATATTAGGCCACAAAAAGAACCTCAGAAAATTCAAAAAGATTGAAATTGTACCAACCAACCTCTCAGATCACAAAGGTATGAAACTAGAAATAAATTACAGAAAGAAAACGAAAAAGCCCAGAAACACATTGAGGCTTAATAACATGCTCCTAAATAATCAATGGATCAATGACCAAATAAAAACAGAGATCAAGCGATATATGGAGACAAATCACAACAATAATTCAACACCACAAAATCTGTGGGATGCAGCAAAAGCTGTGCTAAGAGGGAAATATATTCCAATACAAGCCTACCTCAGGAAAGAAGAACAATCCCAAATGAATAGTCTAAACTCACAATTAATGAAACTAGAAAACGAAGAACAGATGAGGCCCAAAGTCAGTAGAAGGAGGGACATAATAAAGATTGAAGCAGATATAAATAAAATTGAGAAAAATAAAACAATAATAAGAATCAATGAAAGCAGGAGCTGGTTCTTTGAGAAAATAAACAAAATAGATAAACCCTAGCCAGGCTTATCAAGAAAAAAAGAGAGTCTACACACATAAACAGAATCAGAAATGAGAAAGGAAAAATCACTACGGATGTCACAGAAATACAAAGAATTATGAGAGAATACTATGAAAAATTACATGTGAACAAAATGGATAACCTGGAAGAAATAGACAAATTTCTAGAAAAATATAACCTTCCAAGGCTGACCCAGGAAGAACCAGAAAATCTCAACAGACCAATTACCAGCAATGAAATTGAACTGGTAATCAAAAAACTACCTAAGAACAAAACTGCTGGACCAGATGGTTTCACTGCTGAATTTTACCAAACATTTAGTGAAGACCTAATACCGATCTGCCTTAAAGTTTTCCAAAAAGTAGAACAGGAGGGAATACTCACAAACTCATTCTGTGAGGCCAACATCACTCTAATGCCAAAACCAGGCAAAGACACCACAAAAAAAGAAAATTGCATACCAATATCCCTGATGAACATAGATGCAAAAATACTCAACAAAATATTAGCAAACTGAATTAAAAAATACATCAAAAATATCATCCAACTTGATCAAGTGGGATTTATTACAGGGATGCAAAGATGGTACAACATTCGAAAATCCATCAACATCATCCACATCAACAAAAAGGACAACAACCACATGCTCATCTCCATAGATGCTGAAAAAGCATTCAACAAAATTCAACATCCATTCATGATAAAAACTCTCAACGAAATGGGTATAGAGGGCAAGTACCTCAACTTAATACAGGCCATATATGACAAACCCACAGCCAACATTATACATAAAAGCAAGAAGCTGAAAGCTTTTCCTTTAAGATCGGGAACAAGACAAGGATGCCCACTCCCCCACTTTTATTCAACATAGTACTGGAGATCCTAGCCACAGGAATCAGACAACACAAAGAAATAAAAGGCATCCAGATTGGCAAGGAAGAACTCAAACTGTCCTTGTTTGCAGATGACATGATGCTGTACATAAAAAACCCTAAAGAATCCACTCCAAAACTACTAGATCTAATATCTGAATTCAGCAAAGTTGCAGAATACAAAATTAATACACAGAAATCTGTTGCATTCCTATACACTAGTGATGAACTGGCAACAAGAGAAATCAGGAAAAAAATTCCATTCACAATTGCATTAAAAAAAATAAAATACCTAGGAATAAACCTAACCAAGAATGTGAAAGACCTATACCCTGAAAACTACAAGACACTCTTAAGAGAAATTAAAAAGGACACTAATAAATGGAAATTCATCCCATGCTCTTGGCTAGGAAGAATTAATATTGTCAAAATGGCCATCCTGCCTAAAGCAATCTACAGATTCAATGCAATCCCTATCAAATTACCAACAGCATTCTTCAGTGAACTAGAGCAAATAGTTCTAAAATTCATATGGAACCACAAAAGACCCCGAATAGCCAAAGCAATCCTGAGAAGGAAGAATAAAGCAGGGGGGATTACGCTCCCTGACTTCAAGCTCTACTACAAAGCTACAGTAATCAAGACAATTTGGTACTGGCACAAGAACAGACCCATAGACCAGTGGAACAGAATAGAGAGCCCAGATATAAACCCAAGCATATATGGTCAATTAATATATGATAAAGGAGCCATGGATATACAATGGGAAAATGACAGCCTCTTCAACAGCTGGTGTTAACAAAACTGGACAACTACATGTAAGAGAATGAAATTTGATTACTGCCTAACCCCATACACCAAAGTAAACTCAGAATGGATCAAAGACCTGAATGTAAGTCATGAAACCATAAAACTCTTAGAAAAAAACATAGGCAAAAATCTCTTGGATATAAACATGAACGACTTCTTCAAGAACATATCTCCCCAGGCAAGGGAAACAAAAGCAAAAATGAACAAGTGGGACTATATCAAGCTGAAAAGCTTCTGACAGCAAAGGACACCATCAGTAGAACAAAAAGACATCCTACAGTATGGGAGAATATATTCATAAATGACGTATCCGATAAGGGGTTGACATCCAAAATATATTAAGCACTCACGCACCTCAACAAACAAAAACAAATAATCCAATTAAGAAATGGGCAGAGGACATGAATAGACACTTCTCCAAAGAAGAAATTTAGATGGCCAACAGGCACATGAAAAGATGCTCCACATCGCTAATCATCAGAGAAATGCAGAACCCAAGAATGGACTAACCGTTACCAAAGGGAATGGGACTGGGGAAGATGCGTGGGAAGGGAGGGATAAGGGGGAAAAAGGGCTATTACAATTAGCACACATAATGTAGCAGGTGTGTGGGTTGGGTGGGGGTATACAGGGAAGGCAGTGTAACACAGAGAAGACAAGTAGTGATTCTATAACATCCTTCTTCGCCGATGGACAGTGACTGCAATGGGGTATATGGTGGGGACTTGATAATAGGGGGAGTCTAGTAACCATAATGTTGCTCATGTAATTGCATATTAATAATAGAAAAATAAAATTTTAAAAAGGGAAAAAAAATAAGATAAGCCCAAAGAAAAAACAAGAAAAGTCAAATCAGTCCCTGTGATTGTCTCATATAGATGAGAAAAAGCTTCCCTCTACCCTCTCAGGTTCTGTGGCTGGCTTAAGAATTTAAAGTAACATAAGACAAATTAACAGGAGGGAAGCAGGCACATGTATTTAAAATTTGTGTGTGTACACAGGACTCTTCTGAAGGTAAATGGAGACCCAAAGAAGCCACTAGACCCAAAGGCTTATACACCTTCTCAGACAAGGAACAAAAAATTGTGGGGTTGTGAGAAGATAAAGGCACCTAGACTAGCAGCAAAAAATGTCGGACAATGCGTCGGAAATATACTGTGGAAACCAATGGGAGATAAGGGTTAGTTTAGTAGGTTGGATTGTATAGGTTCATATTGGCATTGATTCTCAGCCTCTGGTGATAAAAATGCTCTTGTCAAGTGATGGGTGTTAACTAAATTTATTGTGGTGATCGTTTTGCTAAATACATACATATCTATTTATATATTATATACACTAAAAATATATATATTCAGTAATAAATATATAATGCATATTCACACATATAAATATATATTTGTTTATATATATATATATATATATATATATACATACGATCATTGTACACTTTAAGCTTATACAATGTTAAATGTCAGTTATATCTCAACAAAACTGGGAAGGGGGAATAAAAGAATATTCTCTTCCTGGTCCAGAGAGGATAGCTTTTTCATGGGAAATTTCATGACCTGCTTTTAGATAGAAAAAGGGAAAGCAGAGAACCCTCCCTGCATCTGCTGATTCTCAAGTGCATTCAGCCAAACATAATCAGTATGCCAAACTGACCTATTTTGGGGTGGCATATTCTGAACCCCTTCAGAACATGTAAAACAGTCAAATATAGATAGCTAATTGGACTTTAAGGCATTGGATTTCAATGGTGTTAGCTGCTTTAAAAACAGTCTAGTAACCATTATGTCAAAATTAGAGGGAAATGCATAAATATCTGGATTCTGTCTTAATTGCAATTAAACTGATAACAAATAGCTATACTGATAATAATCCAATTAATCTTGGGTTTGAAAGTTTCCAAGGAGACCATTTTAAATACTTAGAGAAACTTCATAACTAAATCCCATTTGTGTCATCTTGGGGTCATATTTAGAACTCAGGATAAAGAGTGGTGTAGGAGATTGGAATAAAAATGGCGACGTGAGAGGTGAGGCTTCCTCCTAAAACCGCATATAATATGAAAATATAACTAATACAACTACTCTTGAAAGAGCAAAAGGAAAGAGGACTGCACCAAACTGCATACACCTAGACACAAGAGCAGACCGCATGGAAAAGGGTAACATACTAAAGCTGTGGTCCTGTGGGATCCAAACCCTTCCCCCACCCCAGCTCATCATCAGGAGAAAGAGGAACGGAGCAGGGAAGGAGTGGAGAGCTGCGATTGCTGAACACCTAACTCTGGAGATCTGCTCTGGGAGCACAAACCTACATTTCATGGTGCTTGCATGATAGTCTCATAATTAGGGGGTTGGAAATCTAGGACAGGCAGAATTCCTGGAGAGACTAATATTCCAGCTGCCTGTGGAAAGCAGGGATCCATATCCAGCTGCTCTGGGACAAAAGAAAGGCTGGCAGTGTGAGAGACTTCCTAACAAAGAAGCCCTTAGCAAGAAGGCTGCTAAAGGGGCAAGGATTGCACACAGCTTACTGCTCAGGAGAAAGGACAGGCAGACAAAATTGTCTGGGTGCACTCTGCCCAGCAGGTTGGGAGCTTTCACAATCTTCAGGTGCTCCAGCTCCCTGGCTGGCTGCACACCTCCAAGAACCCCTTCCGTGACAGGCAGACTACTGCACCTTTCTCCTAGCCAGCCCCACCGGGATTGCAAACTGGGAAACCCCACCCTGGCGTTAGGCCAGCCAGAGGGAAGATCTGTCTACAGCAACTAAAAATGCAAAGCACAGAGGCGTATACCTGTGTGCTCGGCCCACTGGTTCAGGCAGTGGAGACAGGCATGGCAGCCGGGAAGCAGGAAACAGCTCTTTCCTCCCTCCAGGCACCAATATCACTCCCCTGCAAACCCTGACATTGCTTCAGGGGCTGAGCAGCTCCAGAGAGTAGAGCTTCTGGGCACTAGACGGCGCCATACACAAATATGAAATGCCAAAGGAACCTGGTCCAGAGTAAAATTATGAATACAACTCCTGAGAAAGATTTAAATGATATGGACCTCATGACTCTCCCTGAAAGGGAGTTCAAAATAAAAATCATTAACATGCTCATGGAGGTACAGAAAGATATTCAAGAACTCAGGAATGAATTACGGTCGGAGATCCAATCATTGAAGAGCACAATGGATGGTATTAAAAGCAGATTGGTAAGGTGGAGGAGATGATAAATGAAATAGAAACTAGAGAAGAGGAATACAAAGAAGCTGAGGCACAGAGAGAAAAAAGGATCTCTAAGAATGAAAGAATATTGAGAGAACTGTGTGACCAATCCAAGAGGAACAATATTCGCATTATAGGGGTACCAGAAGAAGAAGAGAGAGGAAAGGGGATAGAAACTGTCTTTGAGGAGGTGGTTGCTGAAAACTTCCCCAATCTGGGGAAGGAGCTAGTCTTTCAGGCCATGGAGGTGCACAGATCTCCCAACACAAGGAAGACAACATCAAGACATACAGTAATTAAAATGGCAAAGATCAAGGATAAGGACAGACTATTCAAAGCAGCCAGAGAGAGAAATAAGATCACATCCAAAGGAAAGCCCATCAGGCTATCATCAGACTTCTCAGCAGAAACCTTACAGGCCGGAAGGGAGTGGCCTGATGTATTTAATACAATGAAGCAGAAGGGCCTTGAACCAAGATTACTTTATCTGGCAAGGTTATCACTTAAATTTGAAGAATGGATTAAACAATGCCCAAATAAGCAAAAGTTGAGAGAATTTACCTCCCACAAACCTTCTCTACACTGTATTTTGGAGGGACTGCTATAGATGGAAGTGTTCCTATGGTTTAATAGCTGTCACCAGAGGTAATAAAACCACAGAAAAGAAAGTAGAACAGCTAATTACTAAGAAAATGCAAACTTAAATTAACTATCCCCAAAGTCAATCAAGGGATAGACAAACAGTACAGAATATGATACCTAATATATAAAGAATGGAGGAGGAACAAAAAGGAGGAGGAAAACAAAACAAAACAAAAAAAGAACCTTTAGATTGTGTTTGTAATAGCATATTAAGTGAGTTAAGTTAGACTCTTAGATAGTAAGGAAGTTAACCTTGAACCTTTGGTAACCACAAATCTGAAGCCTGCAATGCCAATAAGTACATACCTATCCATAATCACCCTAAATGTAAATGGACTGAATGCACCAATCAAAAGACATAGAGTCACTGAATGGATAAAAAAACAAGACCCATCTATATACTGCCTTCAAGAGACTCACTTTAAATCCAAAGACATACACAGACTATAAGTGAAGGGATGGAAAAAGACATTTCATGCTAGTAATAGGGAGAAATAGCAGGAGTTGCGGTTCTTGTTTCAGACAAAATAGACTTAAAAACAAAGAAAGTCACAAGAGACAAGGAAGGACATTACAGAATGATAAAAGGGTCAATTCAACAAGAAGATATGACCATTATAAATATCTATGCACCCAACACAGGAGCTCCTACATATGTGAAACAAATACTAACAGAATTAAAGGGGGAAATAGAAGGCCATGCATTCATTCTAGGAGACTTCAACACACCACTCACTCTGAAGAACAGATCAACCAGACAGAAAATAAGTAAGGAGACAGAGGCACTGAACAACATATTAGAACAGATGGACCTAACAGACATCTACAGAACTCTACACCTAAAAGCAGCAGAATACACATTCTTCTCAAGTGCACATGGAACATTTTCAACAATAGATCATATACTAGGCCACAAAAAGAGACTCCGTAAATTCAAAAAGATTCAAATTGCACCAACCACCTCCTCAGACCCCAAAGGAATGAAACTAGAAATGAATTACGCAAAGAAAATGAAAAGTCTCACAAACACATGGACGCTTAATAACATGCTCCTAAATAATCAATGGATCAATGACCAAATAAAAACAGAGATCAAGCAATATATGGAGACAAATGACAACAATAATTCAACACCGCAAAATCTGTGTGATGCAGCAAAGGCCGTGCTGAGAGGAAAGTATATTGCAGTACAGGCCTACCTCAGGAAAAAAGAACAATCCCATGTGAGCAGTCTAAACTCACAGTTAACAAAACTAGAAAAAGAACAAATGAGACCCAACGTCAGTAGAAGGAGGGACATAATAAAGATTAGAGCATAAATAAATAAAATCGAGAAGAATAAAACAATAGAAAACATCAACGAAAGCAAGAGTTGGTTCTTTGAGAAAATAAACAAAATAGATAAATCCCTAGCCAGACTTATCAAGAAAAAAAGAGACTCTACTCACATAAACAGAAACACAAATGAGAAAGGAAAAATCACTACGGACAGCACAGAAATACAAACAACTATTAGAGAATACTATGAAAAATACATGTGAACAAACTGGATAACCTAGAAGAAATGGACAACTTTCTAGAAAAATACAACCTTCCAAGGCTGACCCAGAAAGAACCAGAAAATCTCAACAGACCAATTACCAGCAATGAAATTGAACTGGTAATCAAAAACCTACCTAAGAACAAAACTCCTGGACCAGAAGGCTTCACCACTGAATTTTATCAAACATTTAGTGAAGACCTAACACCCTTCCTCCTTAAAGTTTTCCAAAGAGTAGAAGAGGGAATAGTTCCAAACTCATTCTATGAAGCCAGCATCACACTAATACCAAAAACAAGGCAAAGACACCACAAAAAAGAAAATTACAGACCAATATCCCCGATGAACATAGATGCAAAAGTACTCAGCAAAATATTAGCAAACCGAATTCAAAAATACATTAAAAGGATCATCCATCATAATCAAGTAGGATTTATTCCAGGGAGGCAAGGGTGTTCAACATTTGAAAACCCATCAACATCATCCACCACATCAACAAAAAGAAGGACAAAAACCACATGATCATCTCCATAGATGCTGAAAAAGCATTTGACAAAATTCAACATTCATTCATGATAAAAACTCTCAACAAAATGGGTATAGAGGGCAAGTACCTCAACATAATAAAGGCCATACATGACAAACGCACAGCCAACATTATACTTAACAGCGAGAACCTGAAAGCTGTTCCTTTAAGATCAGGAACAAGACAAGGATGCCCACTCTCCCCACTTCTATTCAACATAGTACTGGAAGTCCTAGCCACGGCAATCAGATAACACAAAGAAATAAAAGGCATTCAGATTGGTAGGGGAGAATTTAAACTGTCCCTATTTGTAGATGACATGATCTTGTACACAAAAAACCCTAAAGAATCTACTCCAAAACTACTATATCTAATATCTGAATTCAGCAAAGTTGTGGGATACAAAATTAATACGCAGAAATCTGTGGCATTCCTATACACTAACAATGACCTAACAGAGAAAGAAATCAGGAAAACAATTCCATTCAAAGTTCCATCAAAAAGAATAAAATACTTAGGAATAAACCTAAGCAAGGAAGTGAAAGACCTATACTCTGAAAACTACAAGACATTCATGAGAGAAATTAAAGAGGATACCAATAAATGGAAACACATCCCATGCTCATGGATAGGAAGAATTAATATTGTCAAAATGGCCATCCTGCCTAAAGCAATCTACAGATTCAATGCAATTCCTATCAAAATGCCAACAGAATTTTTCAACGAACTAGAGAAAATCATTCTAAAATTCATATGGAACCACAAAAGACCCTGAATAGCCAAAGCAATCCTGAGAAGGAAGAATAAAGCTAGGAGGATTATGCTCCCCAACTTCAAGCTTTATTACAAAGCCACAGTACTCAAGACAATTTGGTACTGGCACAAGAACAGACCCATAGACCAATGGAACAGACTAGAGAGCCTGATACAAACCCAACCATATATGGTCTATTAATATATGATAAAGGAGCCATGGACATACAATGGGGAAATGACAGCCTCTTCAACAGCTGGTGTTGGAAAAATTGGACAGTTACATGCAAGAGAATGAAACTGGATTATTGTTTTACCCCATACACAAAAGTAAACTCGAAATGGATCAAGGACCTGAATGCAAGTCATGAAACCGTAAAACTCCTAGAAGACAACATAGGCAAAAATCTCCTGAATATAAGCATCAGTGACTTCTTCCTGAACACATCTCTTCGAGCAAGGGAAAAAAAGCAAAAATGAACTCATGGGACTACATCAAACTAAAAAGTTCTGTATGGCAAAGGACACCATCAACAGAACAAAAAGGCATCCTACAGTATGGGAGAATATATTTGTAAATGACATATCCAACAAGGGGTTAACAGCCAAAATATATAAAGAACTTACATGCCTCTTCACCCAAAAAGCAAATAACCCAATTAAAAAATGTGCAGAGGATATGAAGAGACAATTCTCCAAAGAAGAAATTCAGATGGCCAACATGAAAAGATGCTCCACATCACTAATTATCAGGGAAATGCAAATTAAAACCACAATGAGATATCACCTCACACCAGGAAGGATGGCCACCATCCAAAAGACTAAGAACAACAAATGCTGGTGAAGATGTGGAGTAAGGGGAACCCTCCTACACTGCTGGTGGGAATGTATGCTAGTTCAACCATTGTGGAAAGCAATATGGAGGTTCCTCAAAAAACTAAAAATACAAATACCATTTGACCCTGAAATCCCACTCCTTGGAATTTACCCAAAGAATACAGCTTCTCAGATTGAAAAAGACATATGCACCCATATGTTTACTGCAGCACTTTTTACAATAGCCGAGATATGGAAGCAACCTAAGTGTCCATCAGTAGATGAATGGATAAAGAAGAGATGGTACATATACACAGTGGAATACTATTCAACCATAAGAAGGAAACAAATCCTGCCATTTGCAACAACATGGATGGAGCTGGAGGATGTTATGCTCAGTGAAATAAGCCAGGTGGAGAAAGACAAGTGCCAAATGATTTCTCTCATTTGTGGAGTATAACAACGAAGCAAAACTGAAGGAACAAAATAGTAGCAGACTCAGAGACTCCAAGAAGGAACGAGTGGTTACCAAAGGGGTCGGGTGTGGGAGGGCAGGTGGGGAGGGTGCGAGAAGGGGATTGTGGGGTGTTTTGTTTAGTGCACATGGTGTGGGGGATCATGGGGAAACAGTGTGGCACAGAGAGGGCAAACGGTGAATCTGTGTCATCTTGCTACACTGATGGACAGTGACTGAGTTGGGGTATGAGTGGGGACTTGATAATATGGGTAAATGTCATAACCACATTGTTTTTTCATGTGAAACCTTCATAAGAGTGTATATCAATAATACCTTAATAAAATAAAACAACAACAACAAAAAAAGAGTGGTATAAACATTCTCATAATTACATAAATAACATTAGCAGCTCCTCAAATATAAATTGGGTAACATAGCTCTGAGGAATGAGCATAAAAGAACTTCATTTCTAGCTATGCTGCTGACTCATTGTTTAACTATGGCCTATGAATTAGTTCTTGTTAAGCTTTGATATTTTCATTAATGAAATGAAGATTTATGGATAAAAAGAAAACACAACTTTATGAATATGCTTGCTGATTGAGGAGTGGAAAATAAGTCTGGGAAATAAGACTTTACCTTTAACAGTAATATTTCGTTTCTTCCATATGAAAAAGATAAAGCAAATGACAAAATGTTTAATATTTATTAATCTCGGGTGATACATGCATGGATGTGTATTAGAGTCTTCTCTGAACATTTTTTGTAGTTTATAAAAATCAACTTTATTGACGTTTACTTTAAAATACAATGTAATGCACCAATTTTTGTGCACAGTTCAAATGAGAGGCTGTTTTTTTCAGTTTTATTGAGGTATGATGGGCAAATAAAATAGTAAGACATTTAATATTTAGAACTTCATAATTTGATTGACACATACATTATGAAAGGAATTCCCTATTGATAATTCCACATTCATCACCTCACATATTTATCTTTCTTCTTTGTAAGTACATCTAAATTCTACTCTCTTAGGTAATTTAAATTATACAATCAGTGTTATCAGCCATAGTCACCATGTTTCACATTAGATACAAAGACCTTATTCCTCTTATAACCGAAAATTTGTACCCTTTACCAACCTCTCCCTACTTCCCCACCCCTACATCCTGGCAACTTCCCTACTGTATGGCTCTACAAGTTCAACTTTCTTTTAGATTCCACATACAAGTAATACCATGCAGTATTTGTCTTTCTGCATTTGGCTTATTTGCTTAGCATAATGCCCTCCGTGTCAACCATGTTGTAGGAAATGACAAGATTTGGGGTTTTTTTTTAAGCTGATAATATTTCCTTGTATATTTTGCCACATTTCCTTGATCCATTCATCCACTGATGGACTGTGAGGCTGTTCGCACACCTTGGCTTTTGTGAATAATGCTGCAGTGAACATAGAGTGCAAATATCTCTTCGAGATGATGGTTTTGTTTCCTTGAGATAAATACCCAGAAGTGGGATAGCTGGATCATATGGTAGTTATACTTTTAATTTCTGTTTTCCATATTGCTGCACCAATTTACATTCCTACCAACAGAGCACAGGGGTTCCCTTTTCTCTACATCCTTCACAGCAATTGTTAGCTCTTATATTCCTTGTGATAACCCTCCTGTGATTGTGAGGTCACATCTTATTGTAGCTGTGATTTGCATTTCCCTGATACTTTGTGATGTTGAGCTTTTCATGTTCTTTTTGGCCACTGTGTATCTTATTTGGAAAAATGTCTATTCAAGTCCTTTACCTATTTTTTAATTGGTTATTTTTTTTTTTTGCTATTGTGTTGTATGAGTTCCTTCCGTATTTTGGATATTAACCATTTATCAGGTAAGTGGTTTATAAATATTTTCTGCCATTTCATAGGTTGCCTTTTCATTTTGTCAATGGTTTACTTTGCTGAGCAGAAGCTTTTTAATTTGATAATGTCATTTATTTTTGTTTATTTTTCCTTTTGTTGCCTTTGCTTTTGGTATTAAATCCAAAAACGCACCGGCAAGACGAGTTTCAAGGAGTTTATCCCCTATGTTTTCTTCTAGGAGTCTTATGGCTTCAGGTCTTATATTCAAAGCTTTAATTCATTTTGAGTTGATTTTTGTGTATGGTGTAAGATAATGGTCCAATTTCCTTCTTTTGCATGTGGATATCCATTTCTCCAGCACCATTTATTGAAGAGATTATCCTTTTGCCATTTTATATTCTTGGTTCCTTTGTCAAAAATTAATTTAACATGTATGCATGGGTTGATTTCTGGGATTTCTATTCTGTTCCATTGATCTATATGTATCTTTTCATAACAATACTATACTGTTTTGAATACTATAGTTTTATAATAGAGTTTGAAATCAGGTAGCAGTCTTGTTCCTGCTTTGACTAATTGGTATCTTTTACAGTTCCATAAAAATTTTAGATTGTTGTTTTTTTCTTTTTCTGTGAAAAATTCCATTGGAATTTTGATAGAGATTGCATCGAATCTGTAGATAAATTAGGGTTGCAATATAACAGCATTAATTCTTCCATGAGCATGGAATATCTTTCCATTTTCTGTGTGTCTTCTTCAATTTCTTTTATCAATGTCTTATAATTTTAGTGTGTAGATCTGTCATCACCACCTTGGTTAAATTTTTTAATAAGAATTTTATTCATTTTGATGCTTAATTTCTCTGATAGTTCATTGTTAGTGTTTGGAAATGCAATAGATTTTTCTACACTGATTTTGTATCCTGCAAATTTATCAAATTCATCAACTACTGAATTCATTCTAACATTTTTAGTGGAGTCTTTAGTGTTCTCTACATATAAGATCATATCATCTGCTGGATGACTGCATGTAAGAGAATGAAACTGGATTACTGTCTAACCCCATACACAAAAGTAAACTCAAAATGGATCAAAGACCTGAATGTAAGTCATGAAACCATAAAACTCTTAGAAGACAACATGGGCAAAAATCTCTTGAATATAAACATGAGCAACTTTTTCCTGAACACTTTTCCTTGGGCAAGGGAAACAAAAGCGAAAATGAATAAGTGGGACTATATTAAACTAAAAAGCATCTGTACATCAAAGGACACCATCAGCAGAATAAAAAGGCATCCTACAGTATGGGAAAATACATTCGTGAATGATTTATCCAATAAGTGATTAACACCCAAAATATATAAAGAACTCACATGCCTCAACACCCAAAGAACAAATAATCTGATTAAAAAATGGGCAGAGGATCTGAACAAATACTTCTCCAAAGAAATACAGATGGCCAAGAGACACATAAAAAGATGCTTCACATTGCTAATCATCAGGGAAATGCAAATTAAAACCACAATGAGATATATCACCTCACATCAGTTAGGATGGCCAACATCTAAAAGACAAGAAACAACAAATGTTGGTGAGAATGCTGAGAAAGGGGAACCCTCCTACACTGCTGGTGGGAATGTAAATTAGTTCAACCGTTGTGGAAAGCAGTCTGGAGGTTCCTCAAAAAACTAGAAATAGAAATACCGTTTGACCCAGTAATTCCACTCCTAGGAATTTACCCAAAGAATGCAGCAGCCCAGTTTGAAAAAGACATATGCACCCCTATGTTTATTGCAGCACTATTTACAATAGCCAAAAAATGGAAGCACCCTATGTGTCCATCAGTAGATGAATGGATAAAGAAGAGGTGGTACATATACACAATGGAATATTATTCAACCATAAGAAGAAAAAAAATCCTACTATTTGCAACAACATGGATGGAGCTAGAGGGTATTATGCTCAGTGAAATAAGCCAGGCAGAGAAAGACAAATACCAAATGACTTCACTCATATGCAGAGTATAAAAATAAAGCAAAACTGAAGGAACAAAATAGCAGCAGATTCACAGACACTGAGAAGGGACTGGTGGTTACCAAAGGGGAGGGTTTGGGAAGGTGCATAGGGAGGGAGAAGGGACTAAGGGAAACTATAATTCGTAATCACAATATACATAACTCACAGGGAAGGCAGTATAGCATGGAGAAGACAAGTAATGATTCTATAGCATCTCACTATGCTGGTAGACAGTGACTACAATGGAGAGGGTGAGGACTTGATAATATGAGTGAATGTTGAAACCACAGTGTTGTTTATGTGAAACCATCATAAGACTGTATATCAATGATACTTTAATGAAAAAAGAAATTTACTTAAAAAAAAGATCGCATATCAGCACAGAGACAATTTTATTTCTTCCTCTCCAATTTGAATAACTTTGATTTCTTTTTCTTGCCTAAATGCACTAAGACTTCTAGTACAATAAAAGTGGCAAGATTAGCATCCTTTTATTGTTCCTGACCTTAGAGGAAAAACTTTCAGCTTTTCACTGTTGATGTTAGCTATGGGCTTGTCATATACAGCACTTATTATGTTGAAGTACATTCCCTCTATACCAAGTTTGTTGAACATTTTTATCATGAAAGATACTGATCTTTATTAAACGCTTTTTCCACATTTATTGAGACGATCCTCAAAAGCAATTGTTAATGTGGTGTATTGTTTGGTTGATTTGCAGGTGTTGAATCATCTTGCATCCCTGGAATAAATCCCGCTTGATGATGGTGTATGATCCTTTTAATGTACTGTTGAATTCCTTTTGACAGTATTTTGTTGAGGATTTTTGTATCTATTTTCATCAGTAATATTGTACTATAATCTTCTTTTCCTGTAGTGTCTTTGTCTGGCATTGGTGTCAAGGTAATGCTGCCCTCATAAAATGAGTTTGAAAAGTGTTCTCCTCTTTCTTTTTTTGGAGCAGCTGAGAAAGACTGGTGTTTAATGTTTGGTGGGTTCACCAGTGGGGCCATCCTGGACTTTGTTGGGATGGTTTTGATTACTGGTACAATCTACTTACTTGTAATTGATCTTTTCAGATTTTCTATTTATTTATGATTCAGTCTTGGTAGGTTGTATAGTTCTAGGAATTTACCCATTTCTTCTATGTTGTCCAATATGTTTGTGTATAATGGTTCATAGTAATCTCCTATGATCTTTTGTATTTGTGTGGTATCAGTCATAATGTCTCCTCTTTCACTTATAATTTTATTTGAATCCTCTCTCTGTCTCTCTCTGTGGTAAATCTAGCTAAAGTTTGTCTTATTTGTTTATCTTTTTAAAAAGCCATCTATTAATTTCATTTCTCTTTTTTATTGTCTTTTTAGTCTATATTTCATTTATTTTGACTCTAATCTTTGTTATTTTCTTCCTTTACTAACCAGTTTGCTCATTTGTTCTTATTTTACATGTTTTTGAAGTGTAAAGTTAAATAGGTTATTTGAGCTTTTTCTCTTTAATTAATATGTGTTTATCACTATGAACTTCACTCATTAGAACTGCTTTTTTTGTTGCATACTATTAGTTTTGTTATGTTTGTTACCATTTCAATATTTTTTTTATTTCTTTTTTGACCCATTGGTTGTGCAGTAGCATGTTGTTTTATCTCCACAGTTTTGTAACTTTGCCAGTTTTCCTCTTGTAATTAGTTTCTGGTTTCATACTATTGTGATCAGAAAAGATGCATGATATGATTTCAATGTTCTTAAATCTATTAAGGCTTGTTTTGTGGCCTAACATAAGATCTATCTTGGAGAATGTTCCATGCAAGCTTGAGAAGAATGTATATTCTCATGTTGGATAGAATATTCCATAAATATCTGTTAAATCCATCTGATCTAATACATGGTTAAAGTCCAATGTTTCTGTATTGATATTCTGTTTGGATGTTTTATCCATTCTTGAAAGTGGGGTATTGAAGTCGTCTACTATTATTGTATTACTGCTTATTTATCCCTTCAGATCTCTTAATATTTGCTTTATATATTAAGCTGTTCCTATGTTGGGAGCAAATATATCTACTAATTTTATATATTTTTGATGAATTGACCCGTTTATCATTATAATTTGTCTCTTGTAACTGTCGTTAGCTTAAAATCTGTTTTCTTATATAAATATAGCTACCTACCTCTGCTTTCTTTTGGTTTCCATTTGCATGAAATACCTTTTCCATCCCTTAATTTGCAGTCTATGTGTCTTTAAAGCTCAAGGGAGTCTCTTTAAGCAGCATGCAGTGGGTTTTGTTTTCATCCATTAAGATACTTTGTGTCTTTTGATTGGAGAATTTAGTCCATGTACATTTAAAGTAATTATTGAAAGATATAATTACTATTGCAGTTGTGTTAATTTTTCTGGTTATTTTGTAATTCCTTAGTTCTTTTTGTTCCTCCCCTTGTGAATTGATGATTTTCTTTTTTTTTTTTTTACATAGTTACTATAGGATTTTGCTTTGTAGTTACCATGGGGCTTACATAAAACTCTTATGTTTAGAACACTATGTTTTAAGTTGATAACAACTTAGCTTCAAACACATACAAAAATCTGACATTATTATACTCCACCACCATTTTGTGTTTGATGTCATAATTTACATCTTTTTACATTCTGTATCCACTTAGAGATTATTTTAGTATAGTTTTTTGAATATTTTTGTCTTTCAGTTTCTATGCTGGAGTGATTTATCCACCACCATCATAACATTAGAGTATCCTGAATTTAACTATGTATTTACTTTTACCACTGGGTTTTGTTTTTTTTTTACCCTGCACTCTTTTTCTTGTTGAACTTTCTTAGAGGAATCTTAAAATTCTTCACGTTTTGAAATTATAACTCCTTAGAATCTCTTTATTTCCCAAATCTCTGGAATTTGTCCAAAGACTCCTGAAAGGCACTCATGTCATCTCCTCAGATAAAACAGTTAATGATATGTCCAATCCTGTTTGGTGATCACTCTTCCTATTTATTCTTCAAATAATTTTTCATTATGTTGTTCATCACTTTTTTTTGGTATCATTAATCTACAGCTGCATGTGCAACATTATGGTTGTTAGGCTCCCCACTTGCTCAGGTCCCCCCCGGCCAACCCCATTACAGTCACTGTCCATCAGTGTAGTGAGATGCTATAGAGTCACTACTTGTCTTCTCTAAGTTGTACAGCCCTCCCCTTGCCCCCCGAACATTGTGTCTGCTAATCACAATGCCCCTTTTTCCCCCTTGTCCCTCCCTTCCCACCCATCCTCCCCAGTCCCTTTCCCTCTGGTAACTGTTAGTCCATTCTTGGGTTCTGTGAGTCTGCTGCTGTTTTTTTTCCCCCCAGTTTTTTTCTTTGCTCTTTTTTTTATAATTTATTTTGGTATCATTAATCTACAATTACATGTGCAATATCATGGTTATTAAACTACCCCCTTCATCAGGTCCCCCCCACCAACCCCATTACAGTCGCTGTCCATCAGCATAGTGAGATGCTATAGAATCACTACTTGTCTTCTCTGAGTTGTACAGCCCTCCCCGCCCCCCAACATTATATCTGCTAATTGTAATGCCCCTTTTCCCACCTTGTCCCTCCCTTCCCACCCATCCTCCTCAGTTCCTTTTCCTTTGGTAACTATTAGTCCGTTCTTGGGTTCTGTGAGTCTGCTGCTGTTTTGTTCCTTCAGTTTTTTTCTTTGTTCTTATACTCCACATATGAGTGAAATCATTTGATACTTGTCTTTTTCGGCTTGGCTTATTTCACTGAGCATAATACCCTCTAGCTCCATCCATGTTGTTGCAAATGGTAGGATTTGTTTTCTTCTTATGGCTGAATAATATTCCATTGTGTATATGCACCACCTCTTCTTTATCCATTCATCTACTGATGGACACTTAGGTTGCTTCCATTTCTTGGCTAATGTAAATAGTGCTGCAATAAACATAGGGGTGCATATGTCTTTTTCAAACTGGGCTGCTGCATTCTTTGGGTAAATTCCTAGGAGTGGAATTTCTGGGTCAAATGACATTTCTATTTTGATTTTTTTGAGGAACCTCCATACTGCTTTCCACAATGGTTGAACTAATTTACATTCCCACCAGCAGTGTAGGAGGGTTCCCCTTTCTCCACATCCTCGCCAACATTTGTTGTTGTTTGTGTTTTGGATGTTGGCCATCCTCACTGGTGTGAGGTGATATCTCATTCTGGTTTTAATTTGCATTTCTCTGATGATTAGCATGTGGAGCATCTTTTCATGTGCCTGTTGGCCATCTGAATTTCTTCTTTGGAGAAGTGTCTATTCATGTCCTCTGCCCATTTCTTAATTGGATTATTTGCTTTTTGTTTGTTGAGGTGCGTGAGTTCTTTATATATTTTGGATGTCAACCCTTATCGGATACGTCATTTATGAATATATTCTCCCATACTGTAGGATGTCTTTTTGTTCTACTGATGGTGTCCTTTGCTGTACAGAAGCTTTTCAGCTTGATATAGTCCCACTTGTTCATTTTTGCTTTTGTTTCCCTTGCCCGGGGACATATGTTCATGAAGAAGTCACTCATGTTTATGTCCAAGAGATTTTTGCCTATGTTTTTTTCTAAGAGTTTTATGGTTTCATGACTTACATTCAGGTCCTTGATCCATTTTGAGTTTACTTTTGTGTATGGGGTTAAAGTGTTCATCACTTTTTAAGAGATAGTTGGATCATGTCCTTCAGTAAGCAATGCCACTGAGTTTTTTTTATTAAGGTTTCACATGAAAAACACTGTGGTTACTATATTCACCCATATTATCAAGTCCCCCCCAAAAAGGCCATTGCAGGCACTGTCTATAAGGGTAGTAAGATGCCACAGAGTTACTATTGTCTTCTCTTTGCTACACTGTCTTCCCCACGAACCCCCCACACGATGTTTGCCAATCATAATACCCCTCAAACCCCTTCTCCCTCCCTCCCAACCCACTCTCCCACACCCCGCCCCTTTGTAACTGCTTGTCCCTTCTTAGAGTCTGTGAGTCTGCTGCTGTTTTCTTCCTCCTGTTTTACTTTATTGTTATACTCTACAAATGAAGGAGATAATTTGGTACTTATCTTTCTCCACCTAGCTTATTTCATTGGGCATAATAACCTCTAGCTCCATCCATGTTGTTGCAAATGGTAGGATTTGTTTTCTTCTTATGGCTGAATAATATTCCATTGTGTATATGCACCACCTCTTCTTTATCCATTCATCTACTGATGGACACTTAGGTTGCTTCCGTATCTTGGCTATTGTAAATAGTGCTGCAATAAACATAGGGGTGCATATGTCTTTTTGAATCAGGGATCTTGTTTTCTTCAGGTAAATTCCTAGGAGTGGAATTACTGGGTCAAACGGTATTTCTATTTTTAGTTTTTTGAGGAACTTCCAGATTGCTTTCCACAATGGTTGAACTAATTTCCATTCCCACCAGCATTATAGGAGGGTTGCCCTTTCACATCATCGCCAGCATTTGTTGTTCCTTATCTTTGGGATGTTGGCCATCCTAACTGGGTGTGGTGATATCTCATTGTGGTTTTAATTTGCATTTCCCTGATGATTAGCGATGTGGAACATCTTTTCATGTGCTTGTTGGCCATCTGAATTTCTTCTTTGGTGAAGTGACTGTTCAGATTCTCTGTCCATTTTTTAATTGCGTTATTTGCTTTTTGGGTATTGGGCATGTAAGTTCTTTATATATTTTGGATGTTAACTCCTTGTCAGATATGTCATTTACAAATATACTCTCCATACTGTAGGACACCTTTTTGTTCCACTGATGGTGTCCTTTGCCATATAAAAGTTTTTAGTTTGATGTAGTCCCATTCGTTCATTTTTTCTTTTGTAACCCATGCCCAAGGAGATGTGTTCAGGAAAAACTTGCTCATGTTTATATTCAAGAGATTTCCCACATTGTCTCCTAAGAGTTTTATGGTTTCATGACTTACATTAAGGTGTTTGATCCATTTTGAGTTTCTTTTGTGTATAGAGTTAGACAATAATCCAGTTTCATTCTCTTACATGTAGCTGTCCAGTTTTGCCAACACTAGTTGTTGAAGAGTTCATTTCCCCATGGTATGTCCATGGCTCCTTTATCGTATATTAATTAACCATATATGCTTGGGTTTATATCTGGGCTCTCTATTCTGTTCCATTGTTCTGTGGGTCTGTTCTTGTGCCAGTACCAAATTTTCTTGATTACTATAGCTTCGTAGTAGAGCTTGAAGTTGGGAAGTGTAATCCCCACAGCTTTATTCTTCCTTCTCAGGATTGTTTTGGCTATTCAGAGTCTTTTCTGGTTCCATATGAATTTTAGAACGTTTTGTTCTAGTTCATTGAAGAATGCCATTAGAATTTTGATTTATTGCATTGAATCTATAGATTGCTTTAGACAGGATGGCCATTTGGACAATATTAATTCTTCCTATCCATGAAGATGGGATGTATTTCCATTTATTGGTATCTTCTTTAATTTCCCTCATGAGTGTCTTGTAGTTTTCAGAGTATAGGTCTTTCATCTCCTTGGTTATGTTTATTCCTAGGTATTTTATTCTTTTTGATGCAATTGTAAATGGAATTGTTTTCCTGATTTCTCTTTCTGCTAGTTCATCGTTAGTATATAGGAATGCAACAGATTACTGTGCATTGATTTTGTTCCCCACAATTTTTCTGAATTCAGTTATTAGTTCTAGTAGTTTTGGTGGATTCTTTAGGGTTTTTTATGTACAATGTCATGTCATCTGCAAACAGGGACAGTTTTACTTCTTCCTTACCAATCTGGATGCCTTTTATTTCTTTGTGTTGTCTGATTGCCGTGGCTAGGACCTCCAGTACTATGTTGAATAAAAGTGGGGAGAGTGGGCATCTTGTCTTGTTCCTGATCTTAAAGGAAAGCTTTCAGGTTTTCACTGTTAACTATGATGTTGGCTGTGGATTTGTCATATATGGCCTTTATTAGGTTGAGGAACCTGACCTCTATACCTGTTTTGTTGAGAGTTTTTAGCATGAATGGATGTTGAATTTTGTCAGATGTTTTTCAACATCTATGGAGATTATCATGCGGTTTTTGTCCTTCTTTTTGTTGATGTGGTGGATGATGTTGATGGATTTTTGAATATTGTACCATCTTCGTATTCCTGAAATAAATCCTACTTGAACATGATTTATGATATTTTCATGTATTTTTGAATTCGGTTTGCTAATATTCTGTTGAGTATTTTTGCATGTATGTTCATCAGGGATATTGGTCTGTAATTTTCTTTTTTTGTGGTGTCTTTGCCTGGTTTTGGTATTAGAGTGATGTTGGCCTCGCAGAATGAGTTTGGAAGTATTCCCTCCTCTTCCACTTTTTGGAAAACTTTAAGGGGGATGGGTATTAGGTCTTCACTAAATGTTTGATAAAATTCAGTAGTGAAGCGATCTGGTCCAGCAGTTTTGTTCTTAGATCGTTTTTTGATTACCAGTTCAATTTCTTTTTTTTTAATATAATTTATTTTATTATCATTAATCTACAATTACATGTGCAATATTGCGGTTTTTAAACTACCCCTTCATCAGGTCCCCCCCACCAACCCCATTACAGTCACTGTCCATCAGCGTAGTGAGATGCTATAGAATCACTACTTGTCTTCTCTGAGTTGTACTGCCCTCCTGGTGCCCCCCCAACATTATATCTGCTAATCGTAATGCCCCTTTTTCCCTCATCCCTCCCTTTCCGCCCATTTTCCCCAGTCCCTTTCCCTTTGGTAACTATTAGTCCGTTCTTGGGTTCTGTGAGTCTGCTGCTGTTTTGTTCCTTCAGTTTTTTCTTTGTTCTTATACTCCACATATGAGTGAAATCATTTGATACTTGTCTTTTTCGGCTTGGCTTATTTCACTGAGCATAAAACCCTCTAGCTCCATCCATGTTGTTGCAAATGGTAGGATTTGTTTTCTTCTTATGGCTGAATAATATTCCATTGTGTATATGTACCACATCTTCTTTATCCATTCATCTACTGATGGACACTTAGGTTGCTTCCATTTCTTGGCTATTGTAAATAGTGCTGCAATAAACATAGGGGTGCATCTGTCCTTTTCAAATTGGGCTGCTTCATTCTTAGGGTAAATTCCTAGGAGTGGAATTCCTGGGTCAAATGGTATTTCTATTTTGAGTTTTTTGAGGAACCTCCATACTGCTTTCCACAATGGTTGAACTACATTGCAGTCCCACCAGCAGTGTAGGAGGGTTCCCTTTTCTCCACATCCTCGCCAACATTTGTTGTTGTTTGTGTTTTGGATGTTGGCCATCCTCACTGGTGTGAGGTGATATCTCATTGTGGTTTTAATCTGCATTTCTCTGATGATTAGCGATGTGGAGCATCTTTTCATGTCCCTGTTGGCCATCTGAATTTCTTCTTTGGAGAAGTGTCTATTCATGTCCTCTGCCCACTTCTTAATTGGATTATTTGCTTTCTGTTTGTTAAGGTGCATGAATTCTTTATATATTTTGGATGTCAACCCTTTATCAGATACGTTTTTTATGAATATATTCTCCCATACTGTAGGATGTCTTTTTGCTCTACTGATGGTGTCCTCTTCTGTACAGAAGCTTTTCAGCTTGATATAGTCCCACTTGTTCATTTTTCGTTTTGTTTCTCTTGCCCGGGGAGATATGTTCATGAAGAAGTTGCTCATGTTTATGTCCAAGAGATTTTTGCCTATGTTTTTTTCTAAGAGTTTTATGGTTTCATGACTTACATTCAAGTCTTTGATCCACCTTGAGTTTACTTTTGTGTATGGGCTAGACAGTAGTCCAGTTTCATTCTCTTACATGTAGCTGTCCAGTTTTTCCAACACTAGCTGCTGAAGAGGCTGTCATCTCCCCATTGTATATCCAAGGCACTTTTATCAAATATTAATTGACTGTATATGTTTGGGTTAATGTTTGGATTTTCTCTTCTGTTCCACTGGTCTGTGGGTCTGTTTTTGTGCCAATACCAAATTGTCTTGATTACTGTGGCTTTGTAGTGGAGCTTGAAGTCAGGGAGTGTAATTCCCCGTTTTATTCCTCCTTCTCAGGATTGCTTTCACTATTCGGGGTCTTTTGTGGTTCCATATGAATTTTAGAATTATTTGTTCCAGTTCATTGAAGAAAGCTGTTGGTAGTTTGATAGGGATTGCATTGAATCTGTAGATTGCTTTAGGTAGTATAGCCATTTTGACAATATTTATTCTTCCTAGCCAAGAGCATGGGATGCATTTCCATTTGTTAGTGTCCTCTTTAATTTCTCTTAGGAGTGTCTTGTAGTTTTCAGAGTACAGGTCTTTCACTTACTTCGTTAGGTTTATTCCTAGGTATTTTATTCTTTTTGATGCAATTGTGAATGGAATTGTTTTTCTGATTTCTCTTTCTGTTAGTTCATCATTAGTGTATAGGAAAGCAACAGATTTCTGTGTGTTAATTTTGTATCCTGCAACTTTGCTGAATTCAGATATTAGTTCTAGTAGTTTTGGAATGGAATCTTTAGGGTTTTTTATGTACATTATCATGTCATCTGCAAATAGTGACAATTTGACTTCTTCTTTACCAATCTGGATGCCTTGTATGTCTTTGTTTTGTCTGATTGCTGTGGCTAGGACCTCCAGTACTATGTTGAATAACAGTGGAGAGAGTGGGCATCCCTGTCTTGTTCCTTATCTTAGATGATAAGCTTTCAGCATCTCGCCGTTAAGTATGGTGTTAGCTGTGGGTTTGTCATATATAGCCTTTATGATGTTGAGGTACTTGCCGTCTATACCCATTTTGTTGAGAGTTTTATTCAGGAATGGATGCTGAATTTTGTCAAATGCTTTTTCAGCATCTATGGAGATGATCATGTGGTTTTTGTTCTTCTTTTTGTTGATGTGGTGGATGATGTTGATGGATTTTCGAATGTTGTACCATCCTTGCATCCCTGGGATGAATCCCACTTGACCATGGTGTATGATCCTCTTGATGTATTTTTGAATTCGGTTTGCTAATATTTTGTTGAGTATTTTTGCATCTACGTTCATCAGGGATATTGGTCTGTAATTTTCTTTTTTGGTGAGGTCTTTGCCCGGTTTTGGTATTAGAGTGATGCTGGCTTCATAGAATGAGTTTGGAAGTATTCCCTCCTCTTCTATTTTTGGAAAACTTTAAGGAGAATGGGTGTTATTTCTTCTCTATATGTCTGGTAGAATTCAGAGGTGAATCCATCAGGCCCAGGGGTTTTGTTCTTGGGTAGTTTTTTGGTTACCTATTCTATTTCGTCACTGGTGATCGGTCTGTTTAGTTTTTCTGTTTCTTGCTTGGTCAGTCTTGGAAGGTTGTATTTTTCTAAGAAGTTGTCCATTTCTTCTACGTTTTCCAGCTTGTTAGCATATAGATTCTCATAATTTTCTCTTACGATTCTTTGTATTTCTGTGGGGTCCGTCGTGATTTTTCCTTTCTCATTTCTGATTGTGTTTATGTGTGTAAATTCTCTTTTTCTCTTAATGAGTCTGGCTAGGGGTTTATCTATTTTGTTTATTTTTTCAAAGAACCAGCTCTTGGTTTTATTGATTTTTTCTATTGTTTTATTCTTCTCAATTTTATTTATTTCTTCTGTAATCTTTATTATGTCCCTCCTTCTGGTGACTTTGGGCCTCATTTGTTCTTCTTTTTCCAATTTCAGTAATTGTGTCTTTAGACTATTCATTTGGGAATGTTCTTCCTTCTTTAAATAGGCCTGGATTGCAATATACTTTCCTCTTAGAACTGCCTTTGCTGCGTCCCACAGAAGTTGTGGCTTTGTGTTGTTGTTGTCATTAGTCTCCATATATTCTTTGATTTCTGTTTTGATTTGGTCGTTAACCCATTGATTAATTAGGAGAGTGTTGTTAAGTCTCCATGTTTTTGTGAGCCTTTTTGATTTCTTTCTAAAATTTATTTCTAGTTTTATACCTTGGTGATCTGAGAAGTTGGTTGGTAGGATTTCAATATTTTTGAAATTACTGAGGTTCTTTTTGTGGCCTAGTATGTGGTCTATTCTGGAAAATGTTCCATGTGCACTTGAGAAGAATGTGTATCCTGTTGCTTTTGGGTGTAGAGTTCTGTAGATGTCTGTTAGGTCCATCTGTTCTAGTGTGTTGTTCAGTGCCTCTGTGTCTTTACTTATTTTCTGTCTGGTTGATCTGTCCTCTGGAGTGAGTGGTGTGTTGAAGTCTCCTAAGATGAATGCATTGCTGTCTATTTCCTCCTTTAATTCTGTTAGTATTTGTCTCACATATGCTGGCACTCCTGTGTTGGGTGCATATATATTTATAATGGTTATATCTTCTTGTTGGACTGACCCCTTTATCATTATGTAATGTCCTTCTTTATCTTTTGCTACTTTCTTCGTTTTGAAGTCTATTTTGTCTGGTACAAGTACTGCAACACCTGCTTTTTTCTCTTTGTTGTTTGCATGAAATATCTTTTTCCATCCCTTCACTTTTAGTCTGTGTATATCTTTGGGTTTGAGGTGAGTCCCTTGTAAGCAGCATATAGATGGGTCTTGCTTTTTTATCCACTCTATTACTCTGTGTCTTTTGATTGGTGCATTCAGTCCATTTACATTTAGGGTGATTATTGATAGATATGTACTTATTGCCATTGCTGGCTTTAAATTCGTGGTTACCAAGGGTTCAAGGGTTGTTTCTTTACTATCTAACAATCTAACTTAACTTTCTTGTTTTTCAGGGAGGCTGTGCATTTCCATCCCTTCAGACTCCCTCTCTGGGGTTGTGTGGTTGATTTTGGTCTGAACCATATTCCTCTGTCTTTTCATGGCTGTAGAATTGGTCACTGATAGTTGCCAAGTATGTCAGCTGGGCTCTTTAAGACCGCCTCTTGGGGTGCCGAGTCCTCTCGGGTGTAGCTGCACGCTGTGCGCTTTCCTGTGTATTCTCGTCTCTCGTTTAGGAATAGATGTATTTGCTGTGTTTTCATAGATAAATATAGTGTTGGGAGGAGATCTCTGCCGCCCTGCTCACACCGCCATCTTCCCGGAAGTCTCTACCAGTTCAATTTCATTGCTGCTAATTGTTCTGTTCAGATTTTCTGTTTCTTCCTAGTTCAGTGTTGGAAAGTTATATTTTTCTCAAAAGTGCATTTCTTCTAGGTTATGCAGTTTTTTAGCATATAATTTTTCCTAGTATTCTCTAATAATTCTTTGTATTTCTGTGGTGTTCACAGTGATTTTTCCATTCTCATTTCTGGTTCTGTTTACATGTGTAGACTCTTTTTTTCTTGGTAAGTCTGGCTAGGGGTTTATCTATTTTGTTAATTTTCTCGAAGAACCAGCTCCTGGTTTCACTGATTCTTTCTTTTGTTTTATTCTTCTTGATTTCATTTATTTCTGCTTTAATCTTTATTATGTCCCTCCTTCTACTGACTTTGGTCCTCATTTGTTCTTCCTTTTCTAGTTTCATTAATTGTGAGTTTACACTGATCATATGGGATTGTTCTTCTTTCCTGAGGTAAGCCTGTATTACAATATACCTCCCTCTTAGCACGGCCTTTGCTGCATCTCACAGATTTTGTGGAGTTGTGTTATTGTTTTCATTTGTCTCCATATATTGATCTGTTTTTATTTGGTCATTGATCCATTGATTATTTAGGAGCATTTTATTAAGCCTCCGTGTGTTTGTGGGCTTTTTTGTTTTCTTTGCATGATGTATTTCTAGTTTCATACCTTTGTAGTCTGAGAAGCTGGCTGGTGCAATGTCAGTCCCTCTGAATTTACTGAGGCTCTTTTGGTGAACTTGTATATGATATATTATGTAAAATGTTCCATGTGCATTTGAGAAGAATGTGTATCCTGCTGTTTTTGGGTGGAATGTTCTGTAGATGTCTGTTAGGTCTATCTGTTCTAATGTGTTGTTCAGTGCCTTTGTCTCCTTACTTATTTTCTGTCTGGTTGATCTGTCCTTTCGAGTGAGTGGTGTATTGAAATCTCCTAAATGAATTCATTGCATTCTATTTCCCCCTTTAATTTCTGTTAGTATTTGTTTCACATATGTTGGTGATCCTGTGTTGGGTGCATAGATATTTAGAATGGTTATAACCTCTTGTTGGACTGACCCTTTTATCATTATGTAATGTCCTTCTTTGTCTCTTGTGACTTTCTTTGTTTTGAAGTCTATTTTGTATGATACAAGTACTGCAACTCCTGCTTTTTTCTTCCTATTAGTTTCATAAAATATCTCTTTCCATCCCTTACTTTAGTCTGTGTATGTCTTTGGGTTTGAAGTGAGTCTCTTGTAGCCAGAATACAGACGGGTCTTGTTTTTTATCCGTTTAGTGACTCTATGTCTTTTGATTGGTGCATTCAGAGCACTTACATTTAGGTTGATTATCAATAGATATGTACTTATTGCCACTGCAGGCTTTAGATTCGTGGTTACCAAAAGATCAAGGGTAACTTCTTTACTATATAACTTAACTCACTTAGTAGGCTATTACAAACACAATCTAAAGGTTCTCTTTTTTACTTCCTCCTCCATTCTTTATATACTATGTATCATATTCTGTACTCTTTGTGTATCCCTCAACTGCCTTTGGGGTTAATTGATCTAATTTTGCATTGGCTTAGTAATTAATTGGTCTACTCCCTTTATTGTGGTTTCATTTTCTCTGGTGACAGCTATTTAGCCTTAGGAACACTTCCTTCTATAGCAGTCCCTCCAACATACACTGTAGAGACAGTTTGTGGGAGGTAAATTCTCTCAGCTTTTGCTTATCTGGAAATTATTTAATCCCTCCTTCAAATTTAAATGATCATGTTGCCTAGTAGAGTATTCTTGGTTTGAGGCCCTTCATTTTCATTGCATTAAATATATCTTGCCACTCCCTTCTGGCCTGTAAGTTTTCTGCTGAGAAGTGTAATGATAGCTTGATAGGTTTTCCTTTGTATGTGACCTTTTTTCTCTCTCTGGCTGTTTTTAATAGTCTGTCCTCATCCTTGATCCTTGCCATTTTAATTATTTTATGTCTAGGTGTTGTCTTCCTTGGGTCCCTTGTGTTGGGAGATCCGTGTGCCTCCATGGCCTGCGAGACTATCTCCTCCCCCAGATTGGGGAAGTTTTCAGCAATTATCTCCTCAGACACTTTCCATCCCTTTTTCTCTCTCTTCTTCTGTTTCCCCTATAATGTGAATATTGTTCTGTTTGGATTGGTCACACAGTTCTCTCAATATTCTTTCATTCCTAGAGACCCTTTTTTCTCTCTGTGCCTCAGCTTCTTTGTATTCCTATTCTCTAATTTATATTCCATTTACTGAATCCTCTACTTCACTAATCTGCTTTTAAATCCCTCCATTGTATGTTTCATTTTGGACACTGTATTTTTCAAGGTTTCTGTCTCTTTCTTGAATTCCTCCCTGAGGTCTTGAATATTTTTCTGTAGCTCCGTGAGCATGTTTATGATTTTTACTTTGAAATCTCTTTCGGGAATATTGGCAAGTTCAGTTTCACTTGGCCTTCTTTCTGGTGTTTGTGGAATTTGGGGTTGCACAGGTTCTTCTGACATCTCGTATTTGTAAAAATAACTTGGTCTAGGCCATGCCCTCTAGTGCCCATAAGCTCTACTCTCTGGAGCTGCTCAGCTTCTGGACCAATGGCTGGCGTTGCAGGCAAGTAGCACTTCTTTTTTCCTGCTTCCTGGCTGCAGTGCCTGCCTCCACTGCCAGGGCCAGTGGGCTCAGGGTACAGGGAGGAGTCTCTATGCTATGCATTTGTAGCTGCCATAGGCAGGGCCACCCTCTGGCTGGCCTGGTGCAATGATGGGGGCAGCCATGAGCCAGTGCCGGCTGGGAGGAAGGAGTGGCAGGCTGCAAATAGCAGTGGGGACCTCAGAGCTGCGTTGCCAGCCTGGGGTATAGAGCACCTGAAGCTCCTGAAGTTTCCCAACCTGCTGGGCACACAGATAGTTTTGTCCAGCTGTCCTTTCTCCTGAGCAGCAAGCTCTGTGAAATCCTTGCCCCTTTAGCAGCCCTCTTGCTGTTGTGAAGTCTCTCAGAGTGCCTATCTTAATTTTGTCCCAGAGCAGCTTGTTTTGGGTACCTGTTCTCCACAAGTGACTGTAATCTCAGTCTCTCCAAGTATTCCACCTGTCTTAGCTTTCCAAGCTCCACTAATCTCCAGAGCACCATGTAATGTAGGTTTGTGCTCTCAGAGCAGATCTCCAGGGCTAGGTGTTCATCAGTCCTAGGCCTCCACCCCCTCCCCACTTGGTTTCTCTTCTTCCTGCCAGTGAGCTGGTGTGGGGGAAGGGCTTGGGTCCCACCAGATTGCAGCTTTGGTACTTTACCCTTTTCTGTGACGTCTTCTCTTTTCCCCAAGTGCAGGCAGTCTGCTGCAGCCTTTTTTCCTGTTGCTCTTTCAGGATTTGTTGTATTTACTATATTTTCATATTATATTTGGTTTGTGGAATAGGTTTCTGTCTAGCCTCTCATGCCACCATTTTTAAGCCAACTCCCCTACCACTGAGTTTTATACTTTCATGTTTTCATGTTGCTCATTTGTATCCTTTTATTTCAGCTTGAAGAATCCCTATCAACATTTCTTGTAAGGCCAGTCTAGTGGTGAGGAACTTCTTTGGCTTTTATTTGTCTGGAAAACTCTTTTATTTCTCCTTCATTTCAGAAGGATGAGTTGCACTGGGTAGAGATTCTTGGTTGGCATGTTTTTCTTTTTCTTTCAGTAGTTTGAGTATGCTACTCCCTTCTGCCCAGCAAAGTTTCTGAAAACCTGAAAAATCTGCTTCTCTAAAGGGGGTACCCTTGTATGGAACAGGTTGCTTTTTTCTTATTGCTTTTAAGCTTCTCTTCTTGTCTTTAACTTTCAACAATTTAATCGTGTGTTGGTAGAGGGCTCTTTTGATTCATCTTTTTTGAAATGCTCTAGGCTTCCTGGATCTGGGTGTCTGTGTCTTTCCCCAGCTTATGGAAGTTTTCAACCACTATTTCTTTGAATAACCTTTCTGCCCCTTTCTCTCTCTTCTCCTTCTGGGATCCCTATAATGTGTATATTGGTGTGTTTGATGTCCCATAAGTGCCTTAAGGTGTTTTCAATCTTTATTCATTTGCTCCTCTCACTGGATGAATTCGACTGCCCTGTCTTGTATTTTGCTGATCCTTTCGTCTGATTAATATAGACTTTTGTTGAACCCCTTACTGAATTCTTCAGTTCAGTTACTGTATTCTTTAGTGCTGTGATTTCTGTTTTGTGCTTTTTAGTATTTTCAAACTCTGTTGAGATTCTCACTTTGTTCATGCATTACTCTCCTGATCTTCATAAGCATCTGTATAATCATTGCTTTGAACTCTCTATCTGGTAAACCCCTTAGCCCTGTGTCATTAAGACGTATTTTTGGAGATTTATCTTGTTCTTTTGTATGGGACATATTTGTCTGTTTGTTCATTTTCCTTGACTCTCTGCTTTGGTTTCTGCACATTTGGTAAAACAGCCACCTCTTCCACTTTTGAAGGAGATGTAGGAGATGAACCTGTTCAACCCAGTGAGCTCCTGGTTGACTCTCAAACATTTGAGATTGTCCAAACCACCTTTTTTTGCTCTTAGTGGCTTCCAGTATTTGAGAGTGTGCCCAAGACCCATCGATGTCCCAAAGATAGGATCACATTTGGCACCTAGATATAGGCTGATTGGAAGCCAGACCCTCAGGTAGCAGTTGAGAAAGTATGTAGTTAAGCCCCTTCCTGGGAGAGACTAGAAGACGGCATTTTTACTTGCTTTTGCATTGAACCAGGCATATAGCTGCTGGGAGGTGCTTCTACACCCATTAAGAACTGTTTCTTTGTTTGCTGTGGGACTCATGAATGGAAATCCCGTTGACTATCAGAGCCAGATGATCCAGGGACCTATCTCTTGCGTTGCAGCTGCTAAAGCTGATGGAGTTTATACAAGCTCCCTCAACAGAGATATTGGTGACTTGGAGTGGGCTAGAGGGAGAGGTAGGAGAGTGTCCACCCATTTCCTCAGTCTCTAGGGAGGATCACAACCAGCCCCTAGATTTGTGCTAAATTAGAAATCTGGCCCTTAGGAAGTGGCTTTCAAAATATGCAAATGGACTCCTTCCAGGAGACAATTAAGGTATAAGCATTTTTGCCTCTTCCCTTTTCTCTGAGCCCTGGAGGGATAACCATGGTGAGTACTGTAGGCCCATTAACAGTTGCTTTTGTATTTGCTATGGTATTGTCAGTCTCGTGGCTTCAAACCTCATTAGTTTTCAGAGCTAGGTGTTTTGAAGTCCCATCCCGTAGGTGAGGGTTTTAAAAATTGGGGCACTAAATGTAAGGTCTAAACCCTTCATTCTTTGGGGCGAGCTAGAGGTTGAGTTCCTTCCAAAATGTATGGCACCATGCTGTGCGTGGGATTTATGGTAAGAATGTGTCTCAGTCTTTCCTACACATTTTGATGCAGGTATTTTTCTGTTTACCCAAAGTGCAGGTAGTTTCTGGATTTCTTTCAGAGGTAATTGCTCTGTGTGTAGTTCTACATTCATGTGTCTGTGAGATCAAGGGAGTTCAGAAGCCAATCTGTTCAGATGAATTTTGACAAATATATACACTCATGGAAGCACCACTTCAGTCAACATATAGATTGTTCCTAACACCCCTAAATTTCCTTCATTCTCCTTTGAAGTCTATAGTCCCCTGCTAATCCTGGCCCCAGGCAACCAGGGAACTTCTTTCTGTCACTCTAGATTAGTTTTGCCACTTCTAGAATTTCATATCAATGGAATCATGCAGTATGTGCTCTTTTGCATCTGGTTTCTTTCACTTAGCATAGTGTTTCTGAGATTCATTCATGTTGTTGCATATATTAGTAGTTCATTCCTTTCAATTGCTAAGTAGTATGGGTTTGTTCACTCATTGATGATGATTTGGGTAATATCCATTTCTTGATTGTTGAATAAAGCTGCTATGAACATTCATGGACAACTCTTTGAAAAGATATATTTTTTCATTTGGAGGGGTATAAATATATATAAATAAAATAGCTGGGTCATATGATAAGTTTATGTATAACTTTATGAGAACTGCCAAGTTGTTTCCCAACATGCTAGTACCATTTTCCACTCTTACCAGTTATATGAGATTTCCAACTGTTCCACATCCTCATCACCTCTTAGTTTGGTCAGGTTTTTTATTTTAGCTGTTCTAGTGGGTATGTTAGTATTAGCTCATTGTAATTCTAATTTGCCTTTCTCTGATGACAAATGATGTTGAAACTGTTTTATATGCTTTTTGGCTTATATTTCATATTTTTTTTTGTAATATGCCCATTCAAATCCTTTGCCTATTTTTAAAAATTGAGTTGGTTCTCTGTTACTGAGTTGTAAGAGTTCTTTATATATTCTTGCATACAAGTCCTTTGCCAAAATAAAAAGCAAGCAGGAAATATTTTTAGAAATTTTAGGGTTTAAGTAATATTTCAAAGTTAAAATTGTTTCCATATAGTCTCTCACCTGCTATGAGAATGGAAAAGTTTTCATTACTTAAACACAAAAGTTTTCATTATTTAAAAAATATAGGTAAATATAGCTGTGTTAGGAAACTACAAACACTAAAAAAAAAAAACCCACAGAAAATAGAAGTGAAACATAAGTAAAGAAAAAAGTCATTTCATACATAACTTAGAAGCTCCTGTTAGAGTCCCCAGACCATCTAAAGCCTTACTGCCTTTCCTGGAACTTCCTCTTTGTTTAATAATTCCATATGCCTTAGTGTCATTAGCCCAGTTTAGCCATGCCTGGCGTACCACTGTTCGGTCCAAAACAAACATAGAAAAGAAGAGTAAAGAAAGAATGAGAAAGAGCAAAAAGGAAAGCTGCAGGCGGGTGTTCTCAGCTGCCCTGGATGGCTCTCCAGGCAGGCAAGCCAAACTCTTTTTAAAAAAGACAGAGTTGCTTTTACTTCTGCCCAAGCAAATGACGAAAATACATGGGAGTTTTCAATTTTTTATGTGCAAAATCAACATCTGGAGAGCTTGTTAAGAATGTTGATTCGCAAATATTATCTCCAGAGATTCCAGTTCATTAACTCTCTTGTTGGCCCCAGGAATCCGATTTTTACCAGTTGGATTCCAGAGATTCTGATGCCTTGGGTTCCACACAGGCTTGGCTTCACAGCAGTCGCACAGAGCCCTGTATTCAAAGACCCCACAGTTGGTATAATGTTCTCTTGTAGCTTTCTGGAAACTCTTAATAACTTTTGAACAAGAGGCCCCTCATTTTCATTTTACACTAGGTCTTGCAAATTATGTAGCTGGGCCTGTCCCCAATAGACAACATTTTGAAAAACACTGCAGTGTGAGTTAGATTTCCAAGTTTCAATCTTCCACTACTGAAAATATTCAGGCAATTATCTGTACATCTATTGGATTTTAAGTCTGATAGACAGCCAGCATCTGAACAAAATCACTTTACACAGTTTCTGCTTGGCACTCTTGTGTCCCTGAATAGGTTTGTTTCCAGAGGTAGAGCCCAAGGAGACAAGTAGCCATTGTTCTTGAAGCAAATTCCTAGGGGCAATTGTAGGAATTGGCAATTATTTGTGCAAGGAAGGGGTGAAGAAAAAAAGTAAAAAATAATACATGGGGGAAAAAAATCACTCTCAGGCACTTGAGGGGAGTCAAAATTGGCCAACAAAGATAGATAGGCCTGAAATTCAATTATTTAAAGAAAATTTTGGTTATTAAAAGCTAGAAAAAGTTAAAGTCCTTTGGAACCCATTCTAATCTAATCTAATTCATTGAACCCTTTCAGCAGTGGTCAGCAGATAGAGATGGGGACTTAAAGAAAATGTTTCTCAGATTGTCACAGTATTTTGTGGGACAGTTGAGAGAGAGAAGCTTTAGGACAGCTCATCAAGAGTTCACATTTCCTCATTCATTGTTTATTACTGGTAGAGCATCAGCAATGTACATGCCAGGAGGTAAAGAAAACAGAACCATGGCAACGAGTCAGTTCTATCCAGGCTAAAAAATAGAATCAGTATACATTTCAGTTAAATCTAAAAAGCAAGTTGCCTTTACCACTGTAATTCAACATTCACTCTCATGCCAGTAGATGACAGTCACTGAGTCGGAGTACCCAGGTATAAGAGTCTGCCTGGCCTTAAAGGAGGAGAAAAAAGGAAAGGCTGCATAAGCTTTACCCATAAAGGCCAGCTGGTTATTCCACATTTCTTGTGGCTGTTCATTTTCAATCACTCTTAAGTGGCTTTGGGAAGGTATAACTCATCGTGATTTTCACCATTATTATCAACAATGCCACCTTTATGTAGTAATTATAATAACAATAGCTAATATATATAGGCTGTTTACTACGTGCTGAACATTTTATGAGTTATTTGTATACATATATATATATTAACTCATGTAATCCTCGCCACACCCCATGACGGCACAGTTGTTATCTCCATTTTACACATGAGGAATTGAGGCAGAGAGGTTAAGGGATTTGTTTAAGGTCACATAGCTGTGAAACAGCAGAGCCAGGGTTCAAACACAGGGACTATGACTGTTACCCAAGCACTTAACCACAGGGCTCTGTAGCAAAGTGCACTATTCTGGGAGCTTAATGAAGCAAGGCAAACAGAGTTGCTCTTAACATTTTTGGGGTTATAGACTCCTTTGAATATCTATAACCCTCAGAAAAATAAACATATACACCACATATTTACAAATTGCCAGAGGACCCCCCTGTTCCTCAAAGACCATACGTTTACCTTTTTGACTCATTCCCAATTTAAGAATGCCTACACCCAGTGCTAGTTGCTTAAAACTGAAAATTCATTATCACTCACAAAGATGAAGAGATTTAAAAAATCTAATGTCTCTGTGAAGTGTAGACTCAAATAATAAAACTCTAATAACTTACAGTTGCACCATGTCATCAGATCCAAGAATTGGCTCTTTTTAAATAACACTTTTAAATTTTCATCAGCTGATAAATTATTTCAAGATGGAAGAGTTAATCACTGAACTTCCGGCATATAACTTTACTGAGTGCTCAATAAATGATGGCAGAGAGAAGGAAAGGGAGAAAAAGAAGGCAAAATTGCTGTAATGCCTTTGAGTAGTGTACTAAATGTGATTTCAAAATATCATTCAACTTTTTTTTCTTGTGATGAGAACCTTTTTTTAATTGAAGTATCATTGATACAGTCTTACATGATTTCAAATATACAACACAGTGGTTTAACAGTTACCTATATTATTAAATCCTCACCCCCACTAGTGCAGTTACTATCTGTCACATAAAAAGATGCTAAAGAATTTTGACTATATTCTCATGCTGCATTTCCATCCCCATAACCAACTTATATATACATTTTTTTGATTTTTAGAAACATTTTCTTTTATTAATATAATTTATTTTATTATCATTAATTTACAATTACATGTGCAATATTACGATTATTAAACTACCCCTTCATCAGGTCCCCCCCACCAACCCCATTACAGTCAATGTCCATCAGCGTAGTGAGATGCTATAGAATCACTACTTGTCTTCTCTGAGTTGTACTGCCCTCCCCGTGCCCCCCCAACATTACATTTGCTAATCGTAATGCCCCTTTTTCCCTCTTATCCCTCCCTTCCCGCCCATTTTCCCCAGTCCCTTTCCCTTTGGTAACTATTAGTCCGTTCTTGGGTTCTGTGAGTCTGCTGCTGTTTTGTTCCTTCAGTATTTTTTCTTTGTTCTTATACTCCACATATGAGTGAAATCATTTGATACTTGTCTTTTTCGGCTTGGCTTATTTCACTGAGCATAATACCCTCTAGCTCCATCCATGTTGTTGCAAATGGTAGGATTTGTTTTCTTCTTATGGCTGAATAATATTCCATTGTGTATATGTACCACATCTTCTTTATCCATTCATCTACTGATGGACACTTAGGTTGCTTCCATTTCTTGGCTATTGTAAATAGTGCTGCAATAAACATAGGGGTGCATCTGTCCTTTTCAAATTGGGCTGCTGCATTCTTAGGGTAAATTCCTAGGAGTGCAATTCCTGGGTCAAATGGTATTTCTATTTTGAGTTTTTTGAGGAACCTCCATACTGCTTTCCACAATGGTTGAACTAATTTGCATCCCACCAGCAGTGTAGGAGGGTTCCCTTTTCTCCACATCCTCGCCAACATTTGTTGTTGTTTGTGTTTTGGATGTTGGCCATCCTCACTGGTGTGAGGTGATATCTCATTGTGGTTTTAATCTGCATTTCTCTGATGATTAGCGATGTGGAGCATCTTTTCATGTGCCTGTTGGCCATCTGAATTTCTTCTTTGGAGAAGTGTCTATTCATGTCCTCTGCCCATTTCTTAATTGGATTATTTGCTTTCTGTTTGTTAAGGTGCATGAGTTCTTTATATATTTTGGATGTCAACCCTTTATCAGATACGTTTTTTATGAATATATTCTCCCATACTGTAGGATGTCTTTTTGTTCTACTGATGGTGTCCTTTGCTGTACAGAAGCTTTTCAGCTTGATATAGTCCCACTTGTTCATTTTTGCTTTTGTTTCCCTTGCCCGGGGAGATATGTTCATGAAGAAGTTGCTCATGTTTATGTCCAAGAGATTTTTGCCTATGTTTTTTTCTAAGAGTTTTATGGTTTCATGACTTACATTCAAGTCTTTGATCCACCTTGAGTTTACCTTTGTGTATGGGGCTAGACAGTAGTCCAGTTTCATTCTCTTACATGTAGCTGTCCAGTTTTTCCAGCACCAGCTGCTGAACAGGCTGTCATCTCCCCATTGTATATCCAAGGCACTTTTATCAAATATTAATTGACTGTATATGTTTGGGTTAATGTTTGGATTTTCTATTCTGTTCCACTGGTCTGTGGGTCTGTTTTTGTGCCAATACCAAATTGTCTTGATTACTGTGGCTTTGTAGTAGAGCTTGAAGTCAGGGAGTGTAATTCCCCCTGTTTTATTCCTCCTTCTCAGGATTGCTTTGGCTATTCGGGGTCTTTGTGGTTCCATATGAATTTTAGAATTATTTGTTCCAGTTCATTGAAGAAAGCTGTTGGTAGTTTGATAGGGATTGCATTGAATCTGTAGATTGCTTTAGGTAGTATAGCCATTTTGACAATATTGATTCTTCCTAGCCAAGAGCATGGGATGCTTTTCCATTTGTTAGTGTCCTCTTTAATTTCTCTTAGGAGTGTCTTGTAGTTTTCAGAGTACAGGTCTTTCACTTCCTTCGTTAGGTTTATTCCTAGGTTTTTTATTCTTTTTGATGCAATTGTGAATGGAATTGTTTTTCTGATTTCTCTTTCTGTTAGTTCATCGTTAGTGTATAGGAAAGCAACAGATTTCTGTGTGTTAATTTTGTATCCTGCAACTTTGCTGAATTCAGATATTAGTTCTAGTAGTTTTGGAGTGGAGTCTTTAGGGTTTTTTATGTACAATATCATGTCATCTGCAAATAGTGACAATTTGACTTCTTCTTTACCAATCTGATGCCTTGTATGTCTTTGTTTTGTCTGATTGCTGTGGCTAGGACCTCCAGTACTATGTTGAATAACAGTGGAGAGAGTGGGCATCCTTGTCTTGTTCCGGATCTTAGATGAAAAGTTTTCAGCGTCTCGCCGTTAAGTATGATGTTAATGTGGGTTTGTCATATATAGCCTTTATGATGTTGAGGTACTTGCCCTCTATACCCATTTTGTTGAGAGTTTTAATCAGGAATGGATGCTGAATTTTGTCAAATGCTTTTTCAGCATCTATGGAGATGATCATGTGGTTTTTGTTCTTCTTTTTTGTTGATGTGGTGGATGATGTTGATGGATTTTCGAATGTTGTACCATCCTGCATCCCTGGGATGAATCCCACTTGATCATGGTGTATGATCCTCTTGATGTATTTTTGAATTCGGTTTGCTAATATTTTGTTGAGTATTTTTGCATCTATGTTCATCAGGGATATTGGTCTGTAATTTTCTTTTTTGGTGAGGTCTTTGCCAGGTTTTGGTATTAGAGTGATGCTGGCTTCATAGAATGAGTTTGGAAGTATTCCTCCTCTTCTATTTTTTGGAAAACTTTAAGGAGAATGGGTGTTATTTCTTCTCTGTATGTCTGGTAGAATTCAGAGGTGAATCCATCAGGCCCGGGGGTTTTGTTCTTGGTAGTTTTTTGATTACCAATTCGATTTCGTCGCTGGTGATTGGTCTGTTTAGTTTTTCTGTTTCTTGCTTGGTCAGTCTTGGAAGGTTGTATTTTTCTAAGAAGTTGTCCATTTCTTCTATGTTTTCCAGCTTGTTAACATATAGATTCTCATATTCTCTTATGATTCTTTGTATTTCTGTGGGGTCCGTCGTGATTTTTCCTTTCTCATTTCTGATTGTGTTTATGTGTGTAGATTCTCTTTTTCTCTTAATGAGTCTGGCTAGGGGTTTATCTATTTTGTTTATTTTTTCAAAGAACCAGCTCTTGGTTTTATTGATTTTTTCTATTGTTTTATTCTTCTCAATTTTATTTATTTCTTCTCTAATCTTTATTATGTCCCTCCTTCTGGTGATTTTGGGCCTCATCTGTTCTTCTTTTTCCAATTTCAGTAATTGTGTCTTTAGACTATTCATTTGGGAATGTTCTTCCTTGTTTAAATAGGCCTGGATTGCAATATACTTTCCTCTTAGAACTGCCTTTGCTGCGTCCCACAGAAGTTGTGGCTTTGTGTTGTTGTTGTCATTAGTCTCCATATATTCTTTGATTTCTGTTTTGATTTGGTCATTAACCCATTGATTAATTAGGAGAGTGTTGTTAAGTCTCCATGTATTTGTGAGTTTTTTTGATTTCTTTCTAAAATTTATTTCTAGTTTTATACCTTGGTGATCTGAGAAGTTGGTTGGTAGGATTTCAATATTTTTGAAATTACTGAGGTTCTTTTTGTGGCCTAGTATGTGGTCTATTCTGGAAAATGTTCCATGTGCATTTGAGAAGAATGTGTATCCTGTTGCTTTTGGGTGTAGAGTT